>CM055116.1:236164184-236414184 GCA_029206835.1 Rana muscosa | reverse complement strand
TACTTGTGCTATAGTGTGCTAAAGCATTGATCATCAATCAGCTTTAAAAAACCTTTTTTTCTAGGGACAGAAAACTATAGGTAGGAAGAGTGTCAGTTTCTTTCACTGTGATAATCCTTGTTTCTAGGGACAGGGAAGGACAGTGAGGGAAATTCTCCTTGTGCTATAGTGTGCTAAAGCATTGATCATCAATCAGCTTTAAAAAAAAAAAAATTCTAGGGACAGAAAACTATAGGTAGGAAGAGTGTCAGTTTCTTTCACTGTGATAATCCTTGTTTCTAGGGACAGGGAAGGACAGTGAGGGAAATTCTACTTGTGCTATAGTGTGCTAAAGCATTGATCATCAATCAGCTTTAAAAAAACATTTTTTCTAGGGACAGAAAACTATAGGTAGGAAGAGTGTCAGTTTCTTTCACTGTGATAATCCTTGTTTCTAGGGACAGGGAAGGACAGTGAGGGAAATTCTCCTTGTGCTATAGTGTGCTAAAGCATTGATCATCAATCAGCTTTAAAAAAACATTTTTTCTAGGGATAGAAAACTATAGGTAGGAAGAGTGTCAGTTTCTTTCACTGTGATAATCCTTTTTTCTAGGGACAGGGAAGGACAGTGAGGGAAATTCTACTTGTGCTATAGTGTGCTAAAGCATTGATCATCAATCAGCTTTAAAAAAACATTTTTTCTAGGGACAGAAAACTATAGGTAGGAAGAGTGTCAGTTTCTTTCACTGTGAAAATCCTTGTTTCTAGGGACAGGGAAGGACAGTGAGGGAAATTCTACTTGTGCTATAGTGTGCTAAAGCATTGATCATCAATCAGCTTTAAAAAAACATTTTTTCTAGGGACAGAAAACTATAGATAGGAAGAGTGTCAGTTTCTTTCACTGTGATAATCCTTGTTTCTAGGGACAGGGAAGGACAGTGAGGGAAATTCTACTTGTGCTATAGTGTGCTAAAGCATTGATCATCAATCAGCTTTAAAAAAACATTTTTTCTAGGGACAGAAAACTATAGGTAGGAAGAGTGTCAGTTTCTTTCACTGTGATAATCCTTGTTTCTAGGGACAGGGAAGGACAGTGAGGGAAATTCTACTTGTGCTATAGTGTGCTAAAGCATTGATCATCAATCAGCTTTAAAAAAACATTTTTTCTAGGGACAGAAAACTATAGGTAGGAAGAGTGTCAGTTTCTTTCACTGTGATAATCCTTGTTTCTAGGGACAGGGAAGGACAGTGAGGGAAATTCTCCTTGTGCTATAGTGTGCTAAAGCATTCCTCATCAACCATCTTTGAAATCCTTGTTTTTTGGACAGTCAGGGAAATTGTCGTTGTGCTATTCTGTGCAAAAGCAATCATCCTCAACCATATTTAGAAATCCTTAAGTAAAGGGACAGAGAAGGACACCTGAAGGTAGCCCTTATTGCTTTTTTCCCATCTCCCTGCAGGCCATCTATTAGAATGTCTGGAAGGCAAACAAGGAGAGGCAGACAGTCAGGAGGCAATAAAAGAGGGCAAGCAGGCTCTGTGTCTGGGGGCAACAGTGCTGGTCGTGGACGCGGTGCATTGTCATCAGCACATGGCCATGGGACACGCTTGTCCTTCTTTTCGGCAGCTGGACATGTTGAGCCACATCATGCCGAAGACTTGGTAGAGTGGATGACCAAGCCCTCCTCCTCCTCCTCATCCTCTCTCACCCAGGCTCAGGGTACTGGCAAAGCAGCTGCCAAAGCGTCCTCTTCCCTGGTATCAATGTCAGACTCATCATCAGTCACTCCTTCCCTAGACCCACCATGTCCTCCTCCTGAGGAGTCCCCCGAACTGTTTGAGCACAGTGTTGGGTACATGCTCCAGGAGGATGCCCAGCGTTTCGAAGGGTCTGATGATGAAACCCAGCTACAGGAAGGCAGTAGCGTGAGAGCAGACAGAGGGGATGCTCAAGAAGGACACCAATCTGGCAGTCATGTTCCAGCAGCTGCAGCATACTGCCAGATTGGCTCCAGTGATGAGGAGGGAGGGGATGATGAGGTCACTGACTCCACGTGGGTGCCTAATAGGAGAGAGGAGGAGGAGGAGGATGAGGAGGAGGCACATCTCCAACGAGGCAGGATGCCCTTTGGTGGCCAGCGTAAGGGCAGTACACCGACGGAATCACACCGCAGAGCTCCGCCTGTGCAGGGCGCTGCCTCTGCCCGTCATTCAAAAAGTTCTTTGGTGTGGGCCTTTTTTGAGGCTAGTGCATCAGATCGCACAGCTGCTGTTTGCAACATATGTCTCAAGCGTATATCGCGTGGCCAAAACATCAGCCGCTTGGGTACCACATGCCTGACCAGACATATGTTGACCTGCCATGCAGCTCGTTGGCAAGCCTACCTCAAAGACCCACACCAAAGAACAAAGCGGACCTCTCCTTGCACCGCATCAGCTGGGATCTCCAACCCCACTATAACTTCAGTCCTCTCTGAAACATGCACTGAGAGGAATGAAGGTGTAGAATTAGGTGTGTCACAGCCAAGTACTTGCGGCCACTCTGCTAGCAGTACACCGACGTCCGATTCTAGCAGGCAAATTTCCCTGCCCCAGCTGCTGGACCGTCGAAAGAAGTTCACTCCCAGCCATCCACATGCCCAGCGGTTGAATGCTAGCTTGGCTAAATTGCTAGCGCTTCAACTGCTGCCTTTTCAGTTGGTAGACTCGGCCCCCTTCCGTGAGTTTGTGCAATGTGCGGTTCCTCAGTGGCAGGTTCCCAAACGCCACTTTTTCTCATGGAAGGCTATTCCGGCTCTCTACCGGCATGTGGAAGGCAATGTCTTGGCCTCGCTGGACAGGGCGGTCAGCGGTAAGGTGCATATTACCGCTGACTCATGGTCCAGCAGGCATGGACAGGGACGTTACCTTTCTTTCACGGCCCATTGGGTCACTCTTTTGGCAGCTGGGAAGGATGCAGGACAAGGTGCAGTAGTGTTGGAGGTTGTTCCACCGCCACGCCTCCAAAATGCTACTACTGGTTGTGACACACCTCTCTCCTCCACCCCCTCCTCTTCTTCTTCCTCCATGGCCTCTTCCTGTGGTTTGTCCTCTGAACCAGCGGTGCTCCGTAGCCGTTCAAGGGGCTACGCAAGTACGCAGGCAAAAAGATGCCATGCCGTGCTTGCGCTGGTGTGTTTGGGGGACAGAAGCCACACTGGGGCAGAGGTCCTGTCTGCTCTGCAGGGCCAGGCCGAGAGGTGGTTGACGCCACGCCAGCTTAAGCCAGGAATGGTGGATTGCGACAATGGCACCAACCTCCTCTCCGCCCTCCGACAGGGACAACTGACCCATGTGCCCTGTGTGGCTCACGTCCTTAACCTGGTGGTGCAGCGGTTCTTGGGCAGGTACCCGGGCTTACAGGATGTCCTGAGGCAGGCCAGGAAAGTCTGTGTGCATTTCCGCAGATCTTATAATGCCAGTGCTCGCCTGGCTGAGCTGCAAAAGTAGTTGAACCTGCCCAAGAACCGCCTTATATGTGACATGCCCACCAGGTGGAACTCAACGTTGGCCATGCTGCAGCGGCTGCACATGCAGCAGAGGGCCATCAATGAGTACCTGTGCGACTACGGCACCAGGACAGGGTCAGGGGAGCTTGGTTTTTTTTCTCCACGCCAGTGGGGCATGATCAGGGATGCATGCACTGTCCTGGCACCATTTGAGGAGGCCACGAGGATGGTGAGCAGTGACAGTGCATGCATCAGTGACACTGTACCTCTTGTCCACCTGTTGGAGCACACGCTGCGTGGAATAATGGACAGGGCACTTGAGGCAGAACAGAGGCAGGAAGAGGAGGACTTCCTTGCCTCTCAAGGCCCCCTTTACCCAGACAGTGTTCCTTCTGTCCCACCCATCGCACAGGAAGAGGAGGAGGAGGAGGAGGAGGATTGTGTCAGCATGGAGGTGGAGGCTGGCACTCAGCATCATCAGCAGCAGTCTTTTAGGGATGATTTACAGTCCCAAGAAACCAGTGGACTTGTACGTGGCTGGGAGGAGGTGGCTGCGGATCATGTCGTCCTTAGTGACCCAGAGGACTCCGGAGCGAATGCCTCAGCAAACCTACGCTGCATGGCCTCCCTGATCCTGCAAAGTCTGCGGAAGGATCCTCGTATTCTTCGGATCAAGGAGAGGGACCATTACTGGCTGGCCACTCTCCTTGATCCACGGTACAAGGGTAAGGTTGCGGACCTTATGTTACCGTCGCAGAGGGAGCAGAGGATGAGACAACTCCGGGAGGCCTTGCAGAAAGGTCTGTGCAACGCGTTCCCAGAGACTGGGAGGTTACAAACTCCTCGTCCTGGACAACGAGTTGCTGAGGCTTCGGCCAGTCAAAGAAGGAGCGGTGGGGAAGGTGGCCGTCTGACCGATGCGTTCAGACAATTCTTTAGTCGGCAGCCCCAAAGTATGATCGGTTCCAGCAACCATCGCCAGCGTCTGATAAACATGGTGCAGGAATATCTAGGGGCAAGGTCAGACTTGGACACCTTCCCCACCGAAAATCCTCTGGCTTACTGGGTCTTGAGGATGGATCACTGGCCAGAGCTTGCACAGTATGCAATTGAGCTACTGGCCTGTCCTGCATTCTGCGTTCTTTCGGAACGCACATTCAGTGCTGCTGGAGGATTTGTCACGGATCACAGGGTGCGCCTGTCCACCGACTCGGTTGATCGACTGACTTTCATCAAGATGAACCAGTCTTGGATCACCACCAGCTACCACACACCTGATGCTGATATAACAGACTAATTGATTTTAACATGTCACATCCCTTCAAGACTGATGCTGATGCTGAGTGCCTGTGCTGTTATGTTGAGTGGCTATCCTCCTCCTCCGAGTCCTCAATGATACGATTGATGATGATAGCTTGGAAGATCATTTTTGTTTATGGGTGCCGCCACCAGTGGCTAAGGCCCAATTTTTCAGCCCCTGTTTTACAGGGGCGTGTAATTACAATTTTTTTAGCAATAATTTGCCATAGGGCTCATTGCTGTGCTCCAAGTACAGTATCTGTGAGGGGTTGGAGTGTTGTGGCACCAGTGCCTAAGGCCCAATTTTTCAGCCCCTGTTTAACAGGGGCGTGTCATTACAATTTTTGAAGCAATACTTTGCAACAGGGCTCATTGCTGTGCTCCAAGTACAGTATCTGTGAGGGGTTGTAGTGTTGTGCCACCAGTGCCTAAGGCCCAATTTTTCAGCCCCTGTTCAACAGGGGCATGTAATTACAATTCTTGATCTAATAATTCACAGCAGGGCCCATTGCTGCACCCACCAAGAGTAACTCTGAGGGCTTACAGTGTTGTGGCAACGCCACCACCACCACCACCACGAAAGGCCCAATTTTTCAGCCCCTGTTCAAAAGGGGCATGTAATTACAATTCTTGATCTAATAATTCACAGCAGGGCCCATTCCTGCACCCACCAAGAGTAACTCTGAGGGCTTACAGTGTTGTGGCAACACCACCACCACCACCACCACCACGAAAGGCCCAATTTTTCAGCCCCTGTTCAACAGGGGCATGCAATTACAATTCTTGATCTAATAATTCACAGCAGGGCCCATTCCTGCACCCACCAAGAGTAACTCTGAGGGCTTACAGTGTTGTGACAACACCACCACCACCACCACCACCACGAAAGGCCCAATTTTTCAGCCCCTGTTCAACAGGGGCATGCAATTACAATTCTTGATCTAATAATTCACAGCAGGGCCCATTCCTGCACCCACCAAGAGTAACTCTGAGGGCTTACAGTGTTGTGGCAACACCACCACCACCACCACCACCACCACGAAAGGCCCAATTTTTCAGCCCCTGTTCAACAGGGGCATGCAATTACAATTCTTGATCTAATAATTCACAGCAGGGCCCATTGCTGCACCCACCAAGAGTAACTGTCAGGGCTTACAGTGTTGTGGCACCAGCACCACCATCAAAGGCCCAATTTTTACTACCACTGTTCAACAATTATATGTAATTAAAATTCCTGATATAATAGTTGACAGCAGGGCGTTCCAGCACCAACCAATAGTAACTGTGAGTGCTTACAGTGTTGTGCCAACAACTAAGGGGCCTATTTCTGCAGAGTATATACGGCAGGTCCCTACTTTCAAACATCCAACTTACAAACGACTCCTACTTGCAAACGCAAGAAGACAACAGGAAGTGAGAGGAAATCTACCCCTTGGAAGGAAAATTCTCTCCTGTAAGAATTAATATGGGAGAAAGGTGTCTCCTCTGTACTGATGCTTTATCAGCAATCCTTGTTTCAAGAAAAACACCACATTTCAAAAACAGTTGTCATTGGGACGGAAAGTGAGGTGAAATGTTCTGAACAGGGGCACAGACAGCAAAACAAATGTTACAGGGGTGATAACCCTTACCTATGTTTTCCAAAAAGTTTAAAAATAGATTTTTGGGCTGGAGCTACACTTAAACAATGTACCTGTTCAAAATTACAAACAGATTCTACATAAGAACAAACCTACAGTCCCTGTCTTGTATGCACCGCCTGTATACGGCTGTTCAGAGTATATAGGGCCTTTTTTATTTTATGTGCGGGGTTCCCCTTAATATCCATACAAGACCCAAAGGGGCTGGTAATGGGCTGGGGTAGGGGGGGGGGGGGGTCATGGGGTAGCTATGCCATTTTTCTTAAAGATTTTCATCCATATTACCGGGACCAGACATTACATTAAAGCCGCAAGCAGTTTTAAATGGCTTTTTTTTCCTTTAGAAGTGTCATTTTGTGCAGGGACAGTTCTAAACACGGGAAACACGTGGCACTTCACAGGCATACTTTAGACACGCCCCAGGTACGATATTTAAAGGAATATTTGACTTTTTTTTTTCACTTTATGCATCATTAAAATGACTGCTCCCGAAAAACGACCATTTTTAAAACTTCTTTTTGCATTGATACATGTCCCCTGGTGCAGAACCCGGGTTCCCAAACCCTTTTTAGGACAATAACATGCATAATAGTTGTTATAATTAGCACTTTAGAATTCGAACGTTCGCATCCATTGTATTTAATAGGGTTCTAATGTTCGTACGAACTTTCGGTCCGTTCGCGGGTTCTGGTGCGAACCGAACCCGGGGGTGTTCGGCTCATCACTACATCCCACCTTTGTGCAGCTACATCTCACAGCAGGCCATTAGTATGTCTGGAAGGCAAACAAGGAGAGGCAGACAGTCATCAGGCAATAAAAGAGGGCAAGCAGGCTCTGTGTCTAGAGGCAACAGTGCTGGTCGTGGACACGGTGCATCGTCATCAGCACGTGGCCGTGGGACACGCTTGTCCTTCTTTTCGGCAGCTGGCCATGTTGAGCCGCAACATGCCCAAGACTTGGTAGAGTGGTTGACCAAGCCGTCCTCATCCTCCTCATCCTCTCTCACCTAGGCTCAGGGTACTTTGTCTGGCAAAGCGGCCTCTTCCCTCGGCTCAATGGCATCAGTCACTCCTTCCCTAGCCCCACCATGTCCTCCTGAGGAGTCCCCCGAACTGTTTGACCACAGTGTTGGGTACATGCTCCAGATTCCGATAAGCCCCCCGCCGGCAGACCCCCACAACCACCGGGCAAGGGTTGTGGGGATGAGGCCCTTGTCCCCATCAACATGGGGACATCCCCCCCATGTTGAGGGGATGTGGCCTGGTACGGTTCAGGAGGGAGGGGGGGCCGCTCTCTCGTCCCCCCTCTTCCCCTGCGGCCGGCCAGGTTGCGTGCTCGGATAAGGGTCTGGTATGGATTTTTGGGGGGACTCCATGCCACTTTTTTTTATTTGGGGTGGAGTTCCCCTTAAAATCCATGCCAGATCTCAAGGGCCTGGTATGGATATTTAGGGGGAACCCCACGCCATTTTTTTTTTAAATTTGCGGCGGGGTTCCCCTTAATATCCATTCCAGACCTAAAGGGCCTGGTAATTGAATTTGGGGGAACCCCCACGCTTTTTTTTTTTTTTTTTTATCAATGACTTTTCTATGTATTGATAAAAGCCGACAATTCATTAATAGCCGCGAGTGAGTTTTAAATGACTTTTTTTCCTTCAAAAATGACACTTTGTGCAGGGACAGTTCTAAGCACGGGAAACATGCGCCACTTTACATGCATATCATACACATCCCCCAGGTACGAAATTTAAAGGAATATTTCACTTTTATTTTTTCATTTTAAGCATTATTAAAATCACCGCTCCCGTAAAAACTTCTATTTTTTAAACCTTTTTTTGCATTGATACATGTCCCCTGGGGCAGGACCCAGGTCCCCAAACACTTTTTAGGACAATAAATTGCATATTAGCCTTTAGCACTTTAGATTTCGAACGTTCGAGTCCATTGTATTTAATAGGGTTCTAAAGTTCACACGAACATTCTGTCTGTTCGCAGGTTCTGGTGCGAACCGAACAGGGGGGTGTTCGGCTCATTCCTGGTGGTAAGGTGCATATTACCGCTAACTCATGGTCCAGCAGGCATGGACAGGGACGTTACCTATCTTTCACGGTGAATTGGGTGACTCTGCTGGCAGCTGGGAAGGATGCAGGACAAGGTGCAGTAGTGTTGGAGGTTGTTCCGCCTCCAAAATGTTAATACTGGTGATTCTGACACACCTCTCTCCTCCACCCCCTCCTCTTCTTCTTCTTCCATGGCCTCTACCTGTGCTTTAACCTTGGAACCAGCTGTGCTTCGTAGGCGTTCAAGGGGCTACGCAAGTACGCAGGCAAAAAGATGCCATGCGGTGCTAGAGCTGGTGTGCTTGGGGGACAGGAGCCACACTGGGGCAGAGATTCTGGCAGCTCTGCAGGGGCAGGCTCAGAGGTGGTTGACGCCACGCCAGCTTAAGCCAGAAAAGGTGGTTTGCGACAATGGCACTAACCTTCTCTCCGCCCTCCGACAGGGACAACTGACCCATGTGCCCTGTTTGGCTCACGTCCTTAACTTGGTGGTGCAGCGGTTCTTGGGCAGGTACCCGGGCTTACAGGAGGTCCTGAGGCAGGCCAGGAAACTCTGTGGGCATTTCCGCCGGTCATATAATGCCAGTGCTCGGCTGGCTGACCTGCAAAAGGAATCCAACCTGCCCAAGAACCGCCTAATCTGTGACATGCCCACCAGGTGGAACTCTACGTTGGCCATGCTGCAGCGGCTGCACACGCAGCAGAGGGCCATCAATGAGTATCTGTTGCAATATGGCACCAGGACAGGGTCAGGGGAGCTTGGATTTTTTTCCCCACGCCAGTGGGCCATGATCAGGGATGCATGCACTGTCCTGGCACCATTTAAGGAGGCCACGAGGATGGTGAGCAGTGACAGTGCATGCATCAGTGACACTGTCCCTCTTGTCCACCTGTTGGAGCACATGTTGCGTGGAATAATGGACAGGGCACGTGAGGCACAACAGAGGCAGGAAGAGGAGGACTTCCTTACCTCTCAAGGCCCCCTTTATCCAGACAGTGTTCCTGCTGGCCCGGCTATCACACAGGAAAAGGACGAGGAGGAGGAGGATTGTGTCAGCATGGAGGTGGAGCCTAGCACTCAGCATCAGCAGCAGTCTTCAAGGGATCAATTACAGTCCCAAGACACCCATGGACTTGTACGTGGCTGGGAGGAGGTGGCTGCGTATCATTTCGTCTTGAGTGACCCAGAGGACTCCGGGCCAAATGCCTCAGCAAACCAACGCTGCATGGCCTCCCTGATCCTGCAAAGCCTGCGGAGGGATCCCCGTATTCGTGCGATAAAGGAAAGGAATCATTACTGGCTGGCAACCCTCCTTGATCCACGTTACAAGGGTAAGGTTGCGGACCTTATCTTGTCATCGCAAAGGGAGCAGAGGAAGAAGCATCTTCGGGAGGCCTTGCAGAAAGGTCTGTGCAACGCGTTCCCAGAGACTGGGAGGTTACAAATTCCTGGTCCTGGAGAACGTGTTGCTGAGGCTTCGGTCAGTCAAAGAAGGAGCGGTTGAGAAGGTGGCCATCTAACCGATGCGTTCAGACAATTTTTTTAGTACGCAGCCCCAAGGTATGATCTGTTCCAGCAACCATCGCCAGTGTCTGGTTTACATGGTGCAGGAATACCTTGGGGCAAGATCAGACTTGGACACCTTTCCCACTGAAAATCCTCTGTGTTACTGGGTCTTGAGGATGGATCACTGGCCAGAGCTTGCACAGTATGCAATTGAGCTACTGGCCTGTCCTGCATCAAGTGTTCTTTCGGAACGAACATTCAATGCTGCTGGAGACTTTGTAACCGATCACAGGGTGCGCCTGTCCACTGACTCGGTCGATCGACTGACCTTCATAAAAATGAATCAGCCTTGGATCACCACCAGCTACCAAGCACCCTGGGATTCTTCTCTTGGAGGTAGGCCCCAGCCAAAGGTGCTGGGCCCACTAGTGGAGTTGCAGCTCCAGGCTAAAGGTGCCCAAGACCGATGCACACGCGCACCCCTGGCCTGGAGGACCGGGTGGCACGAACCGCTCACACTCCAGACTCCTGACTTCCACCACCAAAAGAATGGCATCTGCCCCTTATATATCCTCTCCCAGCATGCACAGCAGGCCAACCACGCCCACAACACCGCTGCCGAGAGAGCACACCCTAAGGCATAGCAATGTCACCCACCGTTCAACCCTGACCTGATATGGCAGTGCCACCTACAGGCCACAGGGAACTGTGCGTCAGGCTACATCACATAGGCAGAAGCGGGTACTAACAAATCAAAGTGGTCTGAGCCTGGCTACTAGCTCAGACCAACCCCTAAATTTAAGTACTCAGCACCCCTGAAAAGTAAAGCGGCGCTACATACACCCCCCTCTGAAATAGATACTGTCCACAGTGTCTGAAATAAATTCACGCTCCTCAAGCCTGAGCAAGCACAGATTTATTTCCGAACTATGCACAAAATGTTGAATTGTTGTGCCGGAACCAATAAAATGGGTAAGGGAAGGAATAAAAGAGAGGAAGGGATAGATAACATTGACATCCCATTCTCTTTTTCATAAAAAAATCCCCCATAATTCTATTGACATTCTGCCTTTATTCCCAACCCAGGACATTTGTATTATCTCTCGCATTTCTGCATGTGTGCAGTTGCATATGGGAAAGACGTGTCAGCCCCACAATCTGGTGCCCCCTGATCATCGTCAGGTGAGACCATTTAATCTGTACGAGGATCCATAGGAACTCCGAGGTATTATATGCACGTCTCCATTGTGAATACATTTTTCTATCTTCATACTATTGTCCATAATGAATGCTAAACATGACAATGTAACTATTTTTTGTCCATATCTTCTCTAAACATATACGTTTATTTTAGATAAATTAAAGTCACGTGCTTCCCTGAAGAAGCATAATTTCTGCGAAACATGTAGGACGATCAATTTGTGACGTACAAGAAACGAATACACTGCGTTGTATCTTCTTTCCTTTTTGATTTTATATCATCTAAACCATGTATTAAATATAGACTTTTTTAAGTACCTACTTGTTTCCTATTTTTCTATTTTTTCACCTTGCTAACATCCTCTAGAGATGTGCGATTAGTTTCGTACGAATCGAAAATTCGTACTAATTTTTCGAAATTCGTACATTCGTACGAATCCGAATTACGAATTTTTACGGATACGAATTCTGTACGAAATACGAAGTTTCATTTACGAAGTTTCGTTTACAAATTTCGGCTCCAAATTGAAAAGATTCGACATTATAGAGAGAAAAGATTCGACATAGAGAGAAAAGATTCTACATTATAAAGAGAAAAGATTCAACATTATAGAGAAAAAAGATTCGACATAGAGAGAAAAGATTCGACATTATAGAGATAAAAGATTCGACATAGAGAGAAAAGATTTGACATTATAGAGAGAAAAGATTCGACATTATAGAGAGAAGATTGCTGCTGGAATTGGGTGGGGGAAGTACATTTCCGTCATTCATTCGTTCCGGTCGAATCGGTCGTTATACGCGTCGTACGAAATTCGTATTTCGTACGAATCCGAATTGAATTCCGTACACAAATTACGAATTACGATTTTTTTTTAATACGGAACGGAATGAAACAAATTTTTCGACGGCTCCCATTTCTAACATCCTCAATGAGTACCTTTAAAGTCCCATACACCATGCCTAACAAGGCTTCTCTACCTATATAACAATACCGGGATGTAGGTGCCATTGATTAAATTATTTATACTCAAGGGTTTGCTCTGTATATTTTCTCTATATCCCATTCTCAATGTCACATTTTACATGGCATAATATACATATTCCACCCCCCTTCTAAGCTAACACTCCGCCCATCCTCCAGCAGAATTGCTAGTAGTTCACCTGCAGAGGGAGAAAAAAAAACACAGCACACAAAACAAACATCCTATCTAACCGCTATACAAAAGAAGTGAGCTGTCTCGCCGAGGAAAGACAACTCCCTTCATTATGTGCTCAAATTTTTGCTAAGCCTAGCATGCGTTAATCATTAAAGATCTGCAAATCACCGCCACCTGGTGGTAGTGCAACCGTCATCACATCTGGTACTAACTCACATGAAAATGTATCAATGTTATAGAACATTCCCCATCTTGAACACAGTGACCTTCAACCTTGACCCTAGCTAAATCTACCCCAAAGTTCAGTTCCTTTAAAAAAAAAAAAACTCTCTATTTGTTGGCTAAGGAGGAGAGAAAAACACAGAACAGCTCTCCGATCCTGAACAGAGTAGATTCCCTGGCAGGGACAAAGTCACCTGTTCATGCAGCTTGGTTTCTAGAGTGAGTAATAATAAAGAAAAACAAGTTCTCAATCTAGAGGTAATAGTGTGGGTCTGGGAGGACAAGAGTTTTCCATTCTTTATCAAGTGTCTCGAGGGAATACACAGCATCATCTCTGTCCTTATTACAGATCACCACCCTGTCCGCATGAATGTGCCGACCCAGAGTCCAGTCCTCCCGGCATCCTTTGAAGCGATCTGCCATGACAGCAGAACATCTGAAGTACCGGTGGCCTCTCTGTACTTTCAGAAAGTCCCAGATGAAGTCAGAGTACCACCGGTCCCTGTAGGCCTCAATCTCAAAGAGTAGTTCTTTGGGAACGTATGGGTATTCCCACCCGTACTCAAGGGCAATCTTTTTGTTGAGGAGCCGCTGTAACCTGGCCAAAGACGGCATGGTGGCCCGATACCCAGCTCCAGTAAGAACAATGGCATACAGAGACCTCTTTAATGGCATGGGCTCTAGCTGAGGCATAGGTGGCCGCAAAGGTGAACGAGCCTCCGCAATAGGAGACTTAGAGGGCTCCGGAGCGGGCAAAGCGGGCCGGGAGACAAGGCCTTCTGCTGGAGTAGGGGCTTCCAGCCGGGGTGTAGTTTCCCCAGAGTCCATGGGCGATTCCTCCCGAAAGCTACAGGGAGAAGTCACCGGTATTCCATACCAGCCCTTCTTGATAAACACCTCATCGATGGCAAAGTCATCTCCCATATCAGATGATGAGTCTATATCAGAGGTGTCAAATATCTCTGCGGGCAGGCAATTTCTAGCAGACATGGACACATTGCCTGCTGAGGGCAAAAGTTCCCGTGGGCTGGCTGTCCGCACATCCCCAATGGAACGGGGCACAAGCTTCTTTCCCTTCCCCGGCAAACTTTGTACTGCATTGTCCCCAGCCTCCTTACCGTCCCCTGTCGTGGATCTCCTGAAGGTCCCTCCGGTTCGAAGCTCCGGTTCGGGTAGGCGCTGGGGTGGACCTCGACCGCTGCCGCGGGAGGCTTTAACATAGCCCACCTTCCGCTTGGGAGGTGGAAGGGAGGCCTCGGTTGTTACGGAGACAGCATCCGCTGGATTCCTTGTCTCAGGCTCCTTGGTGACCGGAACCTCCTCCTTGACTTCCTTTGTAGTCACAGTGGTGCGCGTGGGCATGGCTGTGGGAGCACAGGTTTCCTCTTCCAGAGTGGTAGTGCCTGTTAGACAGTTTACCCGGTAGACCCGGGGCTTTTCCGTGGGTTGATCTACCTCGAAAAGGAACTCTCCACACTGGGTACATTTTCCAAAGGGCCGAAGCTGTACCACCAGTCCCTGGCACTTAGGACAGATCATGCTCAAGGCTTCTGCATCTCTGCACGTGTAAAGCGCAAAGCGGCCTTGAGACTTCAGCCGGCTCCCTGTATCCGTCAGGGGGGCAGTTAGTGGAGCAACATCCATGGATAAAATAGGTGGGAACACACGAGGTCCCGATGAACCGGGGATCCATGGAGCGGCAGACATGTTGCTTACTCACTAGTCCAATCTGTACTGTCCTTTGGCGCCAAAGACACCACGTGCAACACACTCTTGGTGGGGGTTCCTCCCCCTTCTTCCTCTTACTGCACGTAACTCGCAGGCTTTTCTATATTTGAGACACGCCCACGAACTACGCAGTCAGAAATACAGTTAGGCCTGTACCTCCATTTCTCTCACAAGTGGCGTAGTTCAAATTCTCCAAAATGGCCGACCTTCACGGAACCACACGGGAAAATAAAGTCCAACTTCTGGGGGGGGGGTATAGCTGCAGAATCCCGGACGACCCCCCACGTGTAGCACATGGACCTTTTCCTGCCTTTGGCTCACTTGCAGGTCAAGGCACACCGTGCTATATGCCCGTACCCTCCTGTTTGAGGAGGTTGAGCGTTGTTAACAATTTTGGGTCCTGCAGCAAGGTTTCCCAGCAGACTGGTTCTCATCTCCTAGAGTATAGGGACAAGTCTCTATTTTTCCCCCAGGAAGGTCAATGTCCACACCACTTTAACTCCAACGCTGAGTTTATTTTATAAGCAAGTTCAAATTTAGCAGACAGGAAAGGTGGATGAGAGAAAGGACAGTAAGGTTTGGGAGATAGGTTCAGGCACAAACTGGTACGATAGTCGCCACTCGATCCCGAGTGGGCTTAGCTCACCCGGATAGTCCCCTGTAAGAGCGGATCCTAGCAGCCGGAGTGATGCTCGAACGTTCACTTTAGGTTTCCTAGAGATACGATCGGGAGATCCTCTGCCACAGAATCTTTAAGTCCCAAACTTCTCAGTTGTTGCAACACAAGGACAGGTGCCAGTGATAGCTTGTTGCAAGGCCTGTAATGGATCTTTGAATCCCTCCAAAAGGTAACCAGTTCTCTCTTTCACTGTGAACTCTCACCGGTCCATCAGAAAGGTCCTCCCCCGGTCTCCTCTTCCCAGAGCGGGTCCACCCTTTTTCGGGCACCCTGGGATTCTTCTCTTGGAGGTAGGCCCCAGCCAAAGGATCTGGGCCCTCTAGTGGAGTTGCACCCCCAGGCTAAAGGTTGCCCAATTGTCTCTGATTGTATATGACTGCATCCAGGCTCAGACATCTGTCCCTAACCGCAGGTAATCACTTGGCTGTGCAGCTGCATGCGATCAATGATGGCTGCTGTCAACCTGTCATTACTTTGTACAAGCTGAGCACCCGCCGCTTTTCATATGCAACTATCTTTCCAGGAGACAAGAATCTGTTGACTCTTACCTCTGGTATCTGGTGTATGTGAGAAAATGCCCTTGTGAAGAAGGACTTACATTGGTAAAGCACTGTGTATCAAGCATTTGCCATCTTTTTTTTTTTTTTTTACGATTTTTACCTATTTTTCATATTTATTTGCATCTCAGTGCTGCTGATTTTCTTCAGCCTGCTTCAGTCACTTGCAAACTACGTGTACTTGGCCTAGTGTCAGCTACACACAATTGCTTTAGACCTGCTTCCGAATCCTAATCATGATAATAGTGGGCCATGTCTGCAGTATGTGTGATGACATGGCTGCCTTTAGTCTCCAATATGTGCATATGGCTGTATACAGTATCTGACATATGCATTGGGACAATTGGAAGACAGTTTTCCCCCCTTAACATGACGCACCTAACCATTATGCCACTAGGTATTATTTTAATAAAAGCTGCTGACTTAAATCAGATGAAAATTACATTTACATGTTAAAGAATGTTATCTCAACATTTCACATTCCTGATCTGTGCCTGCTGTACCATGTGCTTGCATGAAAATGTATTCTGTTCTCTTTGTATTGCTTCCTTTGTGTGAAATACCTGTGTGTGTTTCTGCCAGTCCCTCTGCTTTACCATTATAAACTGACCACACTAGCACAGCGTGGTAAATTTTCTGGCTGTGCTGGGAAGTCAGCCTGCTCTCGTTCAATGAACAGACCTCTGTTCTTCTGCTGATATGCCCCACCCCCTCCTGCACAGCTATTCACTTGGAAGACCAGTGTGATGCTGTTTCACCTCCCCTAGCTCTCTGAGCTCTCTATGCAGCTGGGAACAGAGGGTATGTGATCAGAAAAAAGAGGGGGACACAGTTTGTTAAATTTGGCACCACGTCCTGACTTCAAATATGTAACAAGATAAAAAAAAAAAAGAAATATGAACTTTACGGTGCCAGACATAACCTCAGAAAAAAGGGGAAGCATACAGTCTTAAAATACAACATTTTTATTTCACATTATCCCAAAATACCATATATATAAATAAGATCTTATGACTATAATAAACACCCCAATGTAGCAAAATGGGACCAAAAACACAGGAGGAATTTCAAAGGTCTCAACGCATTTCGCAATTCCATTGCTTCATCAGGAGACCCTAATGTATCAGGGAGTAAACCACAGATTAGTACATTCCATGTATATATATATATATATATATATATATATATATATATATACAGTGGAGCAAAAAAGTATTTAGTCAGCCACCAGTTGTGCAAGTTCTCCCACTTAAAAAGATGAGAGAGGCCTGTAATTGTCATCATAGGTATACCTCAACTATGAGAGACAAAATGTGGAAACAAATCCAGACAATCACATTGTCTGATTTGGAAAGAATTTATTTGCAAATTATGGTGGAAAATAAGTATATGGTCACCTACAAACGAGCAAGATTTCTGGCTCTGACAGACCTGTATCTTCTTCTTTAAGAGGCTCCTCTGGGGGCGTGGCTTGCGCGCGATGGTGATGGACGCCTAAGCTAACAGCTCTGACAGAGACCGGGGATAACAGCGACATACAGAGCACCCATCAGCGCTTACACAGCCTACAAACCTCCTCTCTATCTAGGGGAGCTTCCACCCGATGCAGTCCCGCAAGCGTAAAGAGGAGAGATACCCCAAGAAACTCACGGACTTCTTCACCATTCCGGCGACAGAGAAGGGGACGTGGCAAGATGGCGCCGGCGGAGCGCGCTCGCAAACCTCTTCATCCTACACTGATCTACCCGACGATCATCCGGATGCCTGGGCTGATGAAATAGCCCCACTCCAGAGCAGCGACTCATCCCAGCACAGTCCAGCTTCTCTGAGCCCTGCTAAAGCGCGGATGAGGATGGATCCGGCCTCGCAGGCCTCAAACACAGAGACGGCCGCTCTCCTCCAGGATCAGGTAGGCCTCAGCCTTCTATCCCCGATAGCTCACTTCCCTACCTCAGGCCAACCTGTCCTGGATTCAACCATGAAGGACATGCTGCTCTCCCTGCAGTCCTCCCTCATGATGAGCATATCCACCATGATTAAAAGCTTTTCATCTGAGATGCAGGGGATGGGGAATAGAGTACAGCACATTGAAACTAAAATGGAGGAATGCACATCCACAGTGAATGAGCTTATAGATGTTTGTAAGGAGCAGTCTGAGGACACTTATTGGATTAAAGCCAAGCTCGCAGATCTCGAAGATCGGTCGAGAAGAAATAACGTAAAGATAAGAGGGATGCCCGAGTCCATTCTCCCCGGAGATCTGCAAAAACTTGCTGGCGACATGATCATGACACTGCTCCCTGAAGTGTCTCCAATAGAACGCATCATAGATCGCATACACCGTATACCTAAGCCCAAACACCTTGAGGCCTCAAGTCATAGAGATGTTCTCATGAAAATACACTTTTTTCCAACGAAGGAGAAATTACTAGCAAAGGCCAGATCAAACCCAGAATTTCCAGCCCCATTCAATGGGTTACATTTATATGCAGATCTCTCCCAATACACTCTCAGCATGAGAAGACAAATGAAAACCACCACTAAGGCCCTTAACAACCATAAAATATCTTACAAATGGAGACACCCAGCTACGCTAGTGATCACCAACAATGGCACGACTACTGTCATATCTGGCCCAAGAGAAGGGCTGCAACTCCTACACACTTGGGGAATTATCCCGGATCTCACCCCAGAAGAAAAGAAAACCCTCAATGAGCATCAGCCACGAGGTACACAACGCCCAGGGATATCAGTCCCGCAGAGGGAAATGATTTACCCCACAACAAACATCTGTTTCAGCGACCTATATCCCCGGTCCTCTGCCCTGCTTCTGAATAATTGTTTGGAACTTATCCCCAAGTTTTGTCAGTTTACCTGGTTATTGATACTGACAGTTTGACTAATACAGGAGATCGTTATAAATCTCCTCTACTTGCACTACTCACAACAAGTAGTGTCACCTGCGGCTGTGGTCACAGTGACCTTTGAATAGCAGCAGGCGGTGACCTCCATAGTCTGGGGGGGAATAAGGCGGTTTTGTCTTTACGGTTTACTGTTAATGTTTTAAATTGACTGTTCTCTTTCGCCAGTACAACCACAACACAATTCGGTTCCTACAGGACCATCAATCCCGGAGCGACCACGACTGTGATTAATCCTACTGTTCCACGACGAGGAAAACCTTCTATATCATCTAACAGTGCGTGACACTTATACCATTATACCCCGGACCACCTCACTATGGCCATTAACATACTAACCATTAACGCAAAAGGCTTGAACCACCCGGCCAAAAGAGCTTCCCTATGGAAGACAGCGTTGACTCATAACAGCGACATAGTATGCGTACAAGAAACGCACTTTAACCAAGATGCCACCCCCAGCTGCCAACATAAATCTTATCCGCAAGTGTATAAAGCCAACTACTCCAAGAAACAAAGGGGAGTACTGATAGCCATCAAGGATACCCTAGCCTTTCAACTACAAAACTGTAAACTGGACCCGGAGGGCCGCTATGTAATTCTTGTGTGCTCCATTGATAACGTCCAATATACAATTGTAAACCTATACGCACCGAACCATGGTCAGATGCGATTTCTTAAACGTCTACTAAAAGAAACACAGGCGATCCAACAAGGACACCTTCTCATCTGCGGTGACTTTAATTTAGCACCTGATTACGTCATGGACACTTCATCTGGTCCCAAACGCTTCATCTCACCTCTATCCTCCTTTCTTGCGGGAAATTACTTACATGACGCTTGGAGGTGTTGTCACGCGACCGAGAGGGATTACACGTTCCTTTCCTCGCGTCACAACACTTACTCACGTATTGACCTCTTTTTAACCGATAAATGGCTACTGCAGAATGTTAGTGATACCAAAATCCACGCCATCACCTGGTCAGATCACGCTCCTGTCAGCATCCAAATTGTAAACAAGAATTCCTCTCCCAAAGCTTTCTTATGGAGAGTCAATAATTACACTCTACAAAACGCAGAAAATATAGCGTTTCTCTCTCAAAAATTGACGGAATTTTTCCTTCACAATAAAGGCTCAGTGTCTGACCCGGCGGTACTGTGGAACGCACACAAATCCTATATGAGAGTATTTTTAATACAATTGGGAGCCAAAATGAAAAGGAGGAGGATGCAGAGATTGGAAGAATTAACTGCCCAGATAGTAGCAGTAGACACACAAAACAAATCAAACCCAACCTTAGATCTCCAAGCCCAAATATTTAAGCTACGCCACGAACTCAGGTCGTTGCTACTAGAAAGCTATGAACTAAACCTTAGGAAGTTGAAAGCCAAATCCTTTGTCACCAGCAATAAAGCAGGGAAGGTCATGTCACAGCGCATCAAAGGACACAGGACAAAAACAAGAATAGACCATCTATTTCACCCCACCACTAAGGTTAAACACATTAACCCCCAAGAAATTGCGGATGCTTTTAGCTCCTACTATAGTAGCCTATATAATTTAAAAGACGATGATAGCACCCATCAACCCACCCAAACTGAAATTCAGTCCTTCCTCAATCATATTAAGCTGCCGGCATTAACCCTTGAAGCACTAGCACGACTCAACTTACCATTCACTGAATTTGAAGTAAGAGAAGCTATAGGCAAATTGCCAAACTCCAAATCCCCTGGTCCAGATGGATTCACAGGAGAATATCTTAAAGAATTTAATACAATTTTAGCCCCATATCTCTGCGAGTTATTCAACCACGCTGCATCCTCCTCCTCATTCCCGACTGAAATGCTATCAGCACTTATTATAACATTACCCAAACCAGGCAAGGAACCTAATACCCCCCAAAATTTTTGCCCTATCTCGCTACTGAACATTGACCTCAAGGTGTATGCCAAGGTAATAGCGAACAGAATCATTGACATCTTACCTTCCCTAGTTCACAAAGATCAAACAGGATTTACCAGAGGTCGCCAAACGTCGGACGCCACTAGACGCCTGATTGATATCATACACCACACATCCTCGACCGGAACGCCTTCTCTGCTTCTATCGTTGGACGCAGAGAAGGCGTTCGATAGAGTAAATTGGACGTATCTTTCACTGGTTTTACAAAAATTTGGATTTGGAGGTCATATCCTCCAGGCCATACTTGCACTATACTCCAACCCATCAGCAAAAGTTTACACCTCAAACCTCCTGTCCACCCCCTTTCACATAACAAACGGCACAAGACAGGGATGCCCCCTGTCTCCTCTAATTTTCAATCTTATGATGGAACCATTAGCGGAACATGTACGGACCAACGTCAATATATCGGGAGTCACTATACGTAACCAAACCCACAAAATTAGCCTCTTCGCGGACGACGTGATATTAATGCTGACCGATCCATCATGCTCCCTTCCTGAAATTCAAAAGATCCTCACGTGGTTCGGTAAAATATCCTTCTACAAAGCCAATGCTACTAAATCTCATATCCTTGACCTGGGTATAGATCCAGTAACCCGTAATCTTCTGCAACAACAGTTCCCATACGCATGGGCAGACACCAGTATACCTTATCTAGGTATTAACCTCACTAGATCGACAAAGTCCCTTTTTGCTCAAAACTACATTCCCTTGAGAACCAAAATCCAAACTGATCTCCACAATATAGAACACCTAGAACTCTCCTGGTGGGGCAGACTAGCTATGTTTAAGATGATCCAACTCCCTCAAATTTTATACCTCTTCCGAAACCTTACAATCCCCATTCCTAGCAGCTACTTTAGATCTCTACAAACAATCTTAGCTAGATTTGTTTGGCAGGGGAAGAGGTCCAGATGCTCACACGCTAAATTGATAAAACATAGATTGGCCGAAGGAGTAGGCTATATAGATTTCCGAGATTACTTTCTCGCCTCGGTCTTAACCCAATTGCGAGAATGGTTCCTCCCAGAACCATCAACCTCTTGGGGTGAGATAGAAGCGACCTACAGCGCATTTGGTCCGACGAATCTGTGGCTGTTCGGAGCCCACTTAGGACAAAGAATCCCGGCACATCTACCCCCGTCGATGATTATCTCCATTCGAACTTGGCTTATTCTGCTTGCACATAAACAAACGTCGGAACAAACAGTGACAATGGATATTCCATTGGAAGTCCTAAAACACACGATAGATCAACTATCCATAAAACTATGGAGGGTGAAGGGTATCAAGCACCTGCAGAATCTTTACTCCAAGGGCTTTTTGAAACCCTTTTCACAACTACAAGCAGAATTCAACCTGCCTCAAACAAGCTTCTATCAATACACGCAAATCAAACACAGTCTCCAATCACTCCCCGCACACCAGCATACCATCCAATCCCAAGCGTGGTTATTCCTCTCCGTGAGCAATCCGCGGAGGAAGGGAATAACTATGTTCTACAATCTCTTCCAACAGAAACAAACATTTGTTAAATCCCCCTCCCACTTCCAATGGGAGGGGGATTTACAACAGGCATTTACACCACTCCAATGGCAAAGGGCCTGCAAAATCACCCAGAAAGCATCCAACTGCTCCTCCTTGTGGGAGAACTCGGTCAAAATATCACTCAGATGGTACTATACACCCGCAATTTTATCAAAGTTTGACACACACCAACCCAATACATGTTGGAGGCAATGTGGTTCTCGAAGTGATCTGTTTCACATGATGTGGAGCTGCCCCAAACTCCGAGAATACTGGGACGATGTATTCAAGATCGTCACACAAATAGCGCAATCACAGATTTCACCAAACCCAGCGTTAGCACTCCTGTCCCTGGGGATCGACCAAATCCTACCGAATCTCCAACACTCGATTGCAAACTTCCTACTGGCTGCTAGACTACTAATTACAAGAAGATGGAAAGACATTACCCCTCCTACACTTACAGAAGTTATTGACTTAACTAACTTACACTACACTTACGAAAAACTGTTAGCTTCCTCACAAGGACATTTCCATACCGCTCTTGATCTTTGGTCTCTGTGGACATCCTGGTTCTCTAACACCTAAAAAGTTCTAACGTCCTTGAGTATTTGAGATGATGCGTAATCTATGTGGGGAGGTTGGTACCCCCATTGGGTGCAGTGTGTTCCCTTCAAGGGGCACCTGTGGGGGTACCGGCTTCTGAGCTACCTTCCGACAGCCTCACCATTTATAGATGGTGGCCAAATACTTACTCAAGGACGGAACCAATAGTATTCATTTAGGTTTGGTGGTTCCTGTACTCACGTTACGTGTTATAATTTTCATATCTTAATGGTATTGAAATGTGATGTGATAAATGTCGGCGAAAGTACTCCAATTAGTTAATACTAAGAATGTATTCCCACCAGATAGCTAAAGCGTCCCTAAACACGCATAGCATGGTGGTCTTCCTGTGCCCTTTCACTAGATTTCATTACTGTATTGTTTACCTGCTTCACTACTGTTGACTTCATGTTGTAAATATAAAGAAAATTAATAAAAAGAATTGACATAAAAAAAAAAAAAAAAAAAAAGAGGCTCCTCTGTCCTCCACTCATTACCTGTATTAATGGCACCTGTTTGAACTTGTTATCAGTATAAAAGACACCTGTCCACAACCTCAAACAGTCACACTCCAAACTCCACTATGGTGAAGACCAAAGAGCTGTCGAAGGACACCAGAAACAAAATTGTAGACCTGCACCAGGCTGGGAAGACTGAATCTGCAATAGGCAAGCAGCTTAGTGTGAAGAAATCAACTGTGGGAGCAATAATTAGAAAATGGAAGACATACAAGACCACTGATAATCTCCCTCGATCTGGGGCTCCACGCAAAATCTCACCCCGTGGGGTCAAAATGATCACAAGAACGGTGAGCAGAAATCCCAGAACCACACGGGGGGACCTAGTGAATGACCTGCAGAGAACTGGGACCAACGTAACAAAGGCTACCATCAGTAACACACTACGCCGCCAGGGACTCGGATCCTGCAGTGCCAGACGTGTCCCCCTGCTTAAGCCAGTACATGTCTGGGCCCGTCTGAGGTTTGCTAGTGAGCATTTGGATGATCCAGAAGAGGATTGGGAGAATGTCATATGGTCAGATGAAACCAAAGTAGAACTGTTTGGTAGAAACACAACTCGTCGTGTTTGGAGGAGAGAGAATGCTGGGTTGCAACCAAAGAACACCATACCTACTGTGAAGCATGGGGGTGGCAACATCATGCTTTGGGGCTGTTTCTCTGCAAAGGGAACAGGATGACTGATTCGTGTACATGAAAGAATGAATTGGGCCATGTATCGTTAGATTTTGAGTGCAAACCTCCTCCCATCAGCAAGGGCATTGAAGATGAAACGTGGCTGGGTCTTTCAGCATGACAATGATCCCAAACACACCGCCCGGGCAACGAAGGAATGGCTTTGTAAGAAGCATTTCAAGGTCCTGGAGTGGCCTAGCCAGTCTCCAGATCTCAACCCCATAGAAAACCTTTGGAGGTAGTTGAAAGTCTTTGTTGCCCAGCGACAGCCCCAAAACATCACTGCTCTAGAGGAGATCTGCATGGAGGAATGGGCCAACATACCAGCAACAGTGTGTGACAACCTTGTGAAGACTTACAGAAAACGTTTGACCTCTGTCATTGCCAACAAAGGATATATAACAAAGTATTGAGATGAACTTTTGATATTGACCAAATACTTATTTTCCACCATAATTTGCAAATAAATTCTTTCCAAATCAGACAATGTGATTGTCTGGATTTGTTTCCACATTTTGTCTCTCATAGTTGAGGTATACCTATGATGACAATTACAGGCCTCTCTCATCTTTTAAGTGGGAGAACTTGCACAATTGGTATATATATACACACAAAACTGTTAATACTAACCAAAAATGGTGTATTGAGTGTTGTATACTCATATGGTATATATACACTGCTCAAAAAAATTAAAGGAATACTTTTGAATCAGAACTCCCAGATCAACTGGGATATTGATCTGGTCAGTTAAGTAGCAGAGTGGTGTATACAGAGCGGGTTGTTAATCAGTTTCAGCTGGTTTGCTGTTAATTGAAATTAACCACAGGTGCACTAGATGGGCAACAATGAGATGACCTCCAAAACAGGAATGTTTTTTTAGGTGGAGGTGTCTGAATTTTTTTTTCCCTACTGATCTTTTCTGACTGTTTTTCACTAGTTTTGCATTTGGCTAGGGTCAGCGTCACTACTGGTAGCACGAGGCGATACTTGGACCCTATAAAGGTTGCACAGGCAGTCCAACTCCTCCAGGATGGCACATATCAATACGTGTCATTGCCAGAAGGTTTGCCGTGTCTCCCAGCACAGTCTCAAGAGTATGGAGGAGATTCCAGGAGACAGGCAGTTACTCTAGGAGAGCTGGACAGAGCCGTAGTAGGTCCTTAACCTATCATCAGGACCGGTATCTGCTCCTTTGTGCAAGGAGGAACAGGATGAGCACTGCCAGAGCCCTTGTCACGTACCTGAAGGGAGACTGAAGTGACGAGGTCGGCACCTCTTGTATCTCCAGCCCTGGTCCCGCTGGAGGTGGAACAGAAGGAACCGAGGGACAGGAGGAACACGAGTGCCTGCAGATGTAGACCCGGAAACCAGTAGCAGGGGGTGCAAGCCTGGACAACCAGGAGGACCATCAGATCACGGAAGGTAGCTGTGCACCAAGGATTGGGTTAAAGAGGCACTCCGCTGGTACCGTGGCACTGGGACGTCAGATGATATTAAGTCCCTGGAAGACTTGCAGCAGGAAGTTGCAGAGAGTCGCAGGACTGAAGTCACAGACACTCGGAGGTTGAAGAGGAGCGATACAGGAAGCAGATGCAAGGTCGCAAGGGTAGCCGGGTCAGGTAACAGGCAGGCAGCGAAGTACAAGGCAGCAGGCAAACGCAGGGTCAAATGGGTAGCCAGGATCAGGAGCCAGTAATTAGAACAGAGCAGAGTCCAGAATCAGGGTCAAGGCAAGTCAGGTTCAGAAACAGGTATCAAGCAGGATCACAACAGGGTTTAGGATATCGGGTAACAACTTAAGACCAGTCAGCAAGGGTCTGGGGACAGGGCACTCCCTTAAATAGGCCGTCTGGCGCCAATTGGCGCTAGGGACGCGCTCCTGCGCGCGCACGCAATCCGTTGCGCGTGCGCATGCGCATTGGTGCGCTCGTGCGCGCACGCATGCGCATTGGACGAAAATGGATGGTTCTTTTACAGCCCTACAAAATGACCTCCAGCAGGCCACTGGTGTGAATGTCTCTGACCAAACAATCAGAAACAGACTTCATGGGGGTGGCCTAAGGGCCCGACGTCCTCTCGTGTGCTCTGTGCTCACTACCGAACACTGTGGAGCTCGATTGGCATTTTCCATTTAACACCAGAATTGGCAGGTCCACCACTGGTGCCCCATGCTTTTCACAGATGAGAGCAGGTTCACCCTGAGCATATGTGACAGACGGGAAAGGGTCTGGAGAAGCCATGGAGAACTTTATGCTGCCTGTAACATCATTCAGCATGACCGGTTTGGTAGTGGGTCAGTGATGGTCCGGGGAGGCATATCCATGGTGGGACGCACAGACCTCTACAGGCTACACAATGGCACCCTGACTGCCATTAGGTATCGGGATGAAATCCTTGGACCCATTGTCAGACCCTACGCTGGTGCAGTGGGTCCTGGGTTCCTCCTGGTGCACGATAATGCCCGGCCTCATGTGGCGAGTGCATGGAGCCAGTTCCTGGAGGATGAAGAAATTGATACCATTGAATGGCCCCCACGCTCACCTGACCTAAATCCAAAAGAACACCTGGGACATGGGAAATGGGACATTATGTTTCGGTCCATCCGGTGCCGCCAGGTTGCACCTCAGTCTGTTCAGGAGCTCAGTGATGCTCTGGTCCAGATGTGGGAGGAAATACCCCAGGACACCATCCGTCGTCTCATTAGGAGCATGCCCTGATGTTGTCAGGCATGCATACAAGCACTTGGGGGCCATTCAAACTACTGAGGACCATTTTGAGTTGTTGCAATGAAATTTCAGCAAAATGGACTAGCTTGCTGCATAATATTTTCACTTTGATTTTTGGGGTGTCTTTGAATTCAGCCCTCTGTAGGTGGATAATTTTCATTTCCAACAAATGATGTGCCATCCTTTCATTCCTAACACATTACCCAGTCCATATCAGTATAGATATCCAGAATGAGATTTTGCCCCGTTGAGATCTGATGTGTTTTCAAAGTGTTCCTTTAATTTCTTTGAGCAGTGTATATATGTATAACCATATACAGTATGTATAGCACTGCATCCAATGGGAGAAATACCCAGGACCTCCCAAAAAAGGGGAGAGGGTGCAAAAATTGTGGTGGCACGATAGAAGCCTTAGTCCAACAGTATACAAATATAAGAAAATATAGTAGAGATTTAGAGTAGGAAGGATGGCAAGCCATTGGTAGGCCAAAAAGCAATACATAACTTACATATACTGAATCCAAGGCATATAGAGAAAAGTCATATGCCAAAAGGAAGGCCCCTTTTGATTGCTACTTGTTTGTACAATCTTTTTTTACAGAACCCCTTAGAGCCCATTCACACAGGGGCAACACGACTTCCAGCGCGATTTTATGAGGCAACTCAGACACGACCTGAGAATGAATCACAGCGCGACCTGGAGCTATTTACAAGGCAACTCCAAGTTGCCTGCAGGACAGGAGACATTCCAGTGGCCAATCAAACAAGAATCAGCTCTGTGGGAGGGAGGGGGGAGAGAGAGTTTTGCAGGAGAAATGTATGTTATCTTCCTGGAGAGTCGCTCCTATTAAGACAGGGAGAGGCGACTCCCATTGAAATGAATGGTTACAGGTCGCCTAGAAGTCGGATTGAAGTAGTACAGGGACCTTTTTTGAAGTCGGAGCGACTGCAGTAGTGTGCATAAGGACGGCTCCATTAACTTACATTGATTTCTTCAGCCAGCGCGACCTGAAGCGACTAGGGGCGACCTGGGGCGATTTGGAGTCGGATCCAAAGACGCCCCTGTGTGAATGGGCTCTTACTGTTCATGATGTGAAATAAAATGTTTGTGTTTTCAAGACTGTTTTCCCTTATTTTGTTGTTATGTCTGGCACCGTAAAGTCCATATTTATTTTTTCTTGTTACAGAGGGTATGGGGGGGTATTCATTATGTTTTTTTTATATGTATGCACACATGTTTTGCCTTTCATTTCTATTTTGAACTCATGGTTTGTTTTACATACAGTGCCTTGAAAATGTATTCATACCGTTTAAAATGTTCCACATTTTGTCATGTTATAACCAAAAATTAAAATATAATTTATTGGGATTTTATGTGATAGACCAACACAACGTGGCCCATAATTCTGAAGTGTACGGAAAATGATAAATGGTTTTCAGCATTTTTTACAAAGAAATATGTGAAAATTGTGGTGTGCATTTGTATTCAGCTCCCTTTACTCTGATACCCCAAACTATTCTAGTGGAACCATTGCCTTCAGAAGTCACCTAATTAGTAAATAGAGTCCACCTGTGTTTAATTTAATCTCAGTATAAATACAGCTGTTCTGTGAAGCTCTCAGAGGTTTGTTAGAGAACCATAGTGAGCATCATGCAGGCCAAGGAACACACCAGACAGGTCAGAAATAATGTTGTGGAGAAGTTTAATTGCTTGCCGACCACCGCACAACGATATACGTCGACAGAATGGCACGGCTGGGCACATTGGCGTACAGGTAAGTACCCTTTAATATGCAAGACGGCGCGCTCGCGACCCTGTCGGGTAATTCGTGACCGCGCCCGCCGGTGTCCCACGATCGGGTCACAGAGCTGAAGAACGGGGAGAGGTAAGTGTAAACAAACCTCTCCCCGTGCTTCCTAGTGAGACTGTCACTGATTGTCTGTTCCCTGTCATAGGGAACGACGATCAGTGACGTTGCACGCCAAGCCACGCCCCCACACAGTAAGAATAACTCATTAGGTCGCACTTAACCCCTTCAGCGCCCCTACAGGTTAACCCCTTCACTGCCAGTGTCATTTTCACAGTAATCAGTGCATTTTTATAGCACTGATCGCTGTAAAAATGACAATGGTCCCTAATAAGTGTCAAAAGTGTCCGATGTGTCCGCCATAATGTCACAGTCACGATAAAAATCACTGATCGCTGCCATTACTAGTAAAAAAAAAAATATTAATAAACATGCCATAAAACTACCCCCTATTTTGTAGAAGCTATAACTTTTGCGCAAACTAATCAATAAACGCTTATTGTGATTTTTTTTACCAAAAATATGTATGTAGAAGAATACGTATTGGTCTAAACTGAGGGAATTTTTTTTTATATATTTTTAGGGGATATTTATTATAGCAAAAAGTAAAAAATATTGCATTTTTTCAAAATTGTCGCTCTATTTTTGTTTATAGCACAAAAAATAAAAACCGCAGAGGTGATCAAATACCACCAAAAGAAAGCTCTATTTGTGGGGAAAAAAAGGACATCCATTTTGTTTGGAAGCTACGTCGTACGACCGCGCAATTGTCAGTTAAAGCGACGCAGTGCCGAATCGCAAAAAGGAGCCTGGTCCTTTAGCAACAAAAATAGGATTTTTTTGTACTCACCATAAAATCCTTTTCTCTGTCTTCCATGGACGGACACAGCTCCTTAAATCTTGACATGTGGATTATGTTCCTGTTCATAGGAGAGGACTAGGCAGAACATGTTAGTTATCTTAACCACTTAAGCTCCAGACCAATTTGCAGCATAAAGACCAGGCCCCTTTTTGCTATTCGGCACTGTGTCGCTTTAACTGACAATTGCACGGTCGTGCGACGTGGCTCCCAAACAAAATTGATGTCCTTTTTTTCCCACAAATGGAGCTTTCTTTTGGTGGTATTTGATCACCTTTGAGGTTTTTATTTTTTGCGATATAAACAAAAATAGAGCGACAGTTTTGAAAAAAATTCAATATTTTTTACTTTTTGCTATAGTAAATATCCCCCAAAAATATATAAAAAAACGTTTTTTTTCCCTCAGTTTAGGCCGATACATATTCTTCTACATATTTTTGGTAAAAAAAAATCACAATCTGTGTTTATTGATTGGTTTGCGCAAAAGTTATAGCGTTTACAAAATAGGGGGTTTATGGCATTTTTATAAAAAAAATTTTTTTTACTAGTAATGACGGCAATCAGCATTTTTTTTCGTGACTGCGACATTATGGCGGACACATCGGACACTTTTGACACAATTTTGGAACCATTGTAATTTTTACAGCGATCAGTGCAATAAAAATGCACTGGTTACTGTAAAAATTACACTGGCAGTGAAGGGGTTAACCACTAGGGGCGCTGAAGGGGTTAAGTGTGCCTAAGGGTGTGATTCTAACTGAGGGGGGCGTGGCTACGAGTGACACATCACCGATCTCCACTCTGATTACACAGAGCGGAGATCGGTGACAGTGTCAGTAGGCGAGCGGGGAGATGTTGTGTTTACACTAACATCTCCCCGCTCCATCCCTCCGTTAGACGATCACGGGGATCCCCACGGCGATCGAGTCCGCGGGACCCGTGGTCCAACTCACGGGGATGACTGCAGGGTTGCGAGCGCGCCGCCGGCGGCGCGCGCACGACCACACGGCAGGCAGTTAAAGGGCCACGTACAGGTACGTGATTGTGCCTGTACGAGCCATTCTGCCGACGTATATATGCCGTGAGCGGTCGTTAAGCGGTTAAAACATGTACCTTTAACAGAGTTGAACAGCCCCGCCCAGGGGGCGGTCCCTCCGGTCATAACTCCTCGCCCTGCAGCATGCAGCTCAGTTCGTCAAAAAGCAGTACAAACTTAAAAAGGAGGGGTGGGTGCTTACGGTGAGTACAAAAAATCCTATTTTCTCTTTTCGTCCATGGACTGACACAGCACCTTAAATTTTGACATGTGGTACGTCCCCAAGCAGTGTCAGAAAAAACGAGGGGTGGGAACAGCAATCAAAAGAAGACTTAACTTCACCCCAAACAAACAAAGCTCCTCAACGGAGGAGTTGCAACCTCAAACATCCGCCTGCAAAACCTTGCGGCCAAAGGAAGCATCCGAAGATGCACTCACATTCATCTTAAAAAACTTTGAGAAAGTGTGAACAGACGACCAGGTCACCGCCTTACACACCTGTGATACAGATGCCTGATGTCGGAAAGCCCAGGAGACACCAATTGCCCTGGTCGAATGCGCCGTGACAGGAAAGGGAGGCGCCCGCCCTTTAAGGGCATAGGCCTGGATGACGGTTTGCCTGATCCACCTAGAAAGGTGGCCGACGAAAACCGCCAGGCCCTACTGTGGACCAGACACCGACACGAACAGTGAGTCAGATCTCCGGAACGGAGCTGTAGCAAACAGGTACACCCGTAGGTCACGTATCCCATCCAAAGTATGTAGCGCAACCTCCATGGGATGCGAAGACCGAGGACACAAGGATGGAAGTACAATGTCCTTGGTTAGGTAAAAAGCCGAAACTACCTTAGGAAGGATTGAGGGCTGCGGGCGCAGCACCGCTTATCCTTATGGAATACCAAGTAAGGAGACTTGCAAGACAACGTCGCCAATTCAGAAACCCTTCTGACCGATGTAATGGCAACTAGAAAAGCAATTTCCCGAGAAAGCGTTTAGAGAGGAATACTCCCTGGTGTTCTCAAAGGAAGGTTCCAGAAGTACAGAGAGAACCAGATTCAAGTCCCACGGAAGAAGCGATGGCCCAATCAGGGGAATCACGTATGGGACCCCCTGTACAAACGTACTTACCAGAGAGTGAGCCGCTAGGGGTCATTGGAAGAAGACAGCCAAGGCTGAAATCTGCCCCTTAATAGTGCTTATGACAAGTTCTTGATCTACTCCGCGCTGCAAGAACAGCAGGATCCGAGAAACCGAATATGCCCATGGGCGCCAAGAAATCTCTTCACACATAGAGATGTATGCCTTCCAAGTGCGACGGTAGATCTTCCGGGAAGAAGATTTCCGGGCCCTCAACGTGGTAGAGATGACCAAATCTGACAGACCACGGTCGCTCAGTACCTGGCTTTCAATAGCATGCCGTTAAAGCCAGCGACTGTAAAGTAGGAGGAAGTATGGGACTTTGAGACAGAAGGTCCTCCCGCATTGGCAGACGCCAGGGAGCGTCTGCTACCAGTCTCACGAGGTCGGCGTACCAGGGACGCCGGGGTCAGTCTGGGGCGATTAGAATCACCGGAATCCCCTCGGCCTCCACTCCGCGGAGCAGACGAGGAAGCATTTTCATTGGGGGAAAGGCATAAATTTGCCGATACTGACCCAATGGAGCCACCGACGCGCCTGACGCGTCTGCCCAGGGATCCCTGGACCTGGCCACAAACCTCGACATCGTGCGATTGAGTCGAGAGGCCAGGAGATCCACATCTGGTGTGCCCCACTTCTGACAAGAAGTTGAAATACCTCCGGGTGTAACGACCATTCCCCTTTGTCCAGCATCTGGTGACTCAGATAGTCAGCCTACCAGTTATTACGCCCGGAATGTAAGCAGCTGATAGAGCTGGTACGCTCTTTTTGGCCCATCTCAGGATGTGAACGACCTCCGACGCTGCGGCCGAGCTCCTTGTTCCACCCTGATGGTTGACATAAGCCACCTCTGTGGTGTTGTCCGACTGGATCCTGACCGGACGCCCTTGAAGCCTCTGCGACCACTTGGAGAGGCACAGTCTAATCGCTCGAAGTTTGAGGACTTTGATCAATAGGAGAGATTCCTCCGGAGTCCAGCGGCCCTGGGTCGACCGAACCCCCCATACTCCCACTCAGGCTGGCGTCCGCCGTGATCACAGTCCAGTGGAAAGGAAGGAAAGACTTCCCGGACTGAACTGCCGGGAACGTCAGCCACCAAGTCAGAGAGGCCCTGACTAGGCGACTTACCTGAATCTGATGATCCAGAGACAATGGGGATTTGTCCTATTTGGACAGAATCTCCCTCTGCAGCACCCAAAGATGGGATTGGGCATAATTTGCTGCCTCGAAGGAGGCTACCATGAGGCCCAGGACTCTCATGCAGAAACGGAGAGACGACCAATTGCGGGATGTTAACGACCTCGCTGCAGCCTGGAGTGTCTGCAACTTCTCTGGAGGGAGAAGACTCTCGCCTCCGATGAGTCCAAAATCAGCCCCAGGTATTCCAGGCGCTGAATCGGAACTAACACCGACTTCTGGAGGTTCAGTATCCATCCAAATTCTTGGAGAGTCTGACTGGCTATAGACATGTCCTCCTCTAATTCTGGGCTGGAAGCAGCTCTCAGAAGACGATCGTCTAAGCAACCTACGACGGCAATGCCTCGCTGTCTCAGCAAAGCTAGATTCGGGGCGAGCACCTTGGTGAAAACTCTTGGTGCTGATGCTAGGCCAAAGGAAAGAGCCACAAATTGATAGTGGTCCTCGCCGATCGCAAAGCGCAGAAAACCTCTGATGCATGTCACATATGGGGACATGCAAGTATGTCCAGGGACGCCAGAAAATCCCCCGGATGATTTCGCACCCTCACAAAGGCATTGAGGGCCATGAGGTCCAATATTGGACGGACACCCTCCTTCTTTGGGACTATAAAAGGATTAGAATAGAATCGAATCCCTGAAACCCTTCCTCCAGGGGCACAGGTAAATTACTTTGCACCTGAGCAAGTCTCGTACTGCTCCTATCAAAGCAGACCTACGAGCCAGAAGGAGAGGAAGATTTGAGGGAAAGAATCTATGGCAGACAAGAATAAACTCTATCTTGTACCCCGAAGCGACCACCTCACAGACCCACTGGTCGGAGAGCAGGGAGGACCACCAAGCTGCAAACTCGCAAAGCCGTCCCCCCACCCTGAGTCGGGCGGGGGCAAACTTCACGTGGTAGCAAGCTTGTTAGCCGTCTTGTTCGGCTTACGCACCCAGGGACACTCCTGTCCCCCAGCTGGAGCCTTGTCAGTCAGGGAGGATCTGACGAAAATACTGCTTCTGCACGGAATAGGAGGGCCCCGCTTACGGCGTGGCTCCTTCCCCATAGAGGACAGTGGGAGAAGTGTGCTCTTACCTCCAGTGACATCTTTAATAATGTCGTCCAGCAAGGTACCAAAAAGCCTCCCACCTTTGAAAGGCAAATCTGCCAGAGCTTTTTTGGATGCTTGGTCAGCAGACCAGCATTTCACAGGCGGCTCAGTATCACCGCAGATACAGAGGCTCTGGAAATCCAGTGGGCTGCATGCAGAATGGCATCACAGACATACACAAGGCCCTGGACTATTGGTCAGCCAGCCTTACCCACTCTGGAGGAAGCTGACGCTCCTCTACTGTCTGTTACAAAATCTTTGCCTATTCAGTGAGTGCCTGAGACACCAAAGCCGCAGCTAATATAAGTCACAACTCTGACCCCAGCATGGCGAACATGAAGCGGGTCACCGTTCTGGCCCCCCATCATTAGGGCCTTTAAAGGCAGGGGTCCCCTCTACCGGGAGAGTGGTTACTTTTATGTAGCCGAGAGACCGGGGGGGGGGTCCATTTTTTCAAAAGGCTCTCCTCAAAAGGATAACGGACCGCCATGCGCTGAAGGACCACAAAGGACCTCTGCGGCCGTGCCCATTCCTTATCTATGACTTATGAAAGTAGCATAAGAAAAAACTTTCACAGAGCGGTTAGATTAGTGTCATCAATAAGTGCACTCAAACATGCTCTGTCTAGCACTGACCCAGACGAGGGGTCCTCCCCACCAAGGAGGACCAGGTCCGCATCCTCTGACATACCAGAACCGGGGTCCTGAGCTGCAGTCAGGCCCGAATCTGAGTAAGAGCATTCCCCTAGAAGATGGCGAGGGAGGGGGCACCTTTTTTACCCCCCTTACGCCCGCACACCGCTTCTACCCTGGTAACAAATGATTCCAGGACCGCCGACAATGTATCCATGGGAACCGCAGGCGCAGGGGCACCTTTGCTGCCTCTGGCAACTTAGGGAAAGAACGGCCAGATACTGACTCCATTATCACCCACTGACAGCCCTCAGGGACTAAGTGAAAAACACTTAAGAAGTCCACCCTCCTTGCTGCGCCAACCTAGGGGGTTACCCAGGGGACTCATCACCCAGAGGGAGACCGCTCAGCACCGCTGCCCGCCTTCCTTGTATACACTGCGTATTTGTGAGGAAAGAAACTGAGGAGAATAAGCTGTGGACCATTCAGAAAGCCAGTGCTAGAGGCCAAACCCACTCCAAAATGGCCGCCAGACGCCTCATATAAAAGGGTTCAGACCACAAGAAAATGACCGCCCGCAATACCGACCTGCGCCACAGCGCGGCCACGACAAAATGGCCGCCAATGAAATTTTCAATGGAGAAAGGCAGGCACACAAAAAATGGCATCTGCGCTTTAAAAAAATGGCACCTGAGCACCGTGATGTGGATGAGAAGGCCGTGCAGGGACTTTCCCAGGAGACAGACCCCCCCTCACAGAAAGCAGACCCCGGCACACCACGGTCCCCCACAGGGAGCATGAGGGGAAAGGGCGACAGAGAGCAGGGAAAGGGAGGACAGGAGAACCCCTTAATCCCGGGAATGCCCAGCTGTTCCATCCTGCCGAGGCAGGAGGAACCGTACTTACCCGTCCTTGCGAGGACTTGCTGGCGCGTCCCTAACAGACCCACAACTGATGGTACGGAGTAGCTGTCGGCCCGGTCCACTGTGAGTGAGACAACAGCAGCCCAGTCATATGTGGACCCCGGAGCATATGCTCACTGGCCACCCCTGGAGCCATAGGGTATGTCGTGGCAGAACCAGCGCGTAGCTAAGGACTGGCACGCTCGATGGCCGGACTGGGAAGACTACAAGGATCTATAATATAAAGCCTGTCGCCCAGCCGGCAGTTGATAGAAGAATCGAAAAATAAAATAAATAAAAATATAAAATTTCTTCAGGACTCTGGGCCCAAAGGGAGCCACGTCCTTCTCCTCTGCTAGGCAGAAAAAAACTGAGCTGCATGCTGCAGGGTGAGGGGTTTTGACCGGAGGGACCGCCCCCTGGGTAGGGCTGTTCAACTCTGTTAAAGTTACATGTTTTAAGATAACTAACATGTTCTGCCTAGTCCTCTCCTATGAACAGGAACATAACCCACATGTCAAGATTTAAGGAGCTGTGTACGTTCATGGATGAAAAGAGAAATGGTCCGGGGCTTAAGTGGTTAAAGCAGGGTTAGGTTATAAAAAAATATTCCAGGCTTTGAAAATCTCACAGAGAACTGTTCACAATTATACAAATAGACTTTTTCAATGCACATATGAGATTTTAGTGATTGAGTTTGGACCTACATTACTTCACATAAAGCACATTAGTGGGTATTCAGTATAAACATTCATTATAGTATTTATTTTCACCAGCAGATGGCTGTATCGGATAGATTTAACAACCCACCTAAATAAACCAATTCAGGATGGCATGTGCCAGTTATCCATGCAACATTATTTCATGTAATACAAGTGCAGTAACACTAGACCTGTAGTCATATCTCTGCTGTGTTTCTGCTTTTTATGTGGGGAATTTGTTTTTCTTCTTTTAAAATCTAAGCCTCACACATACTGGACTTCTAGGTAAATTCAATCCTTAGAAGGTTTACAGTCATTTCTAGCATCAAAACATGATCATAGCATAAAATACTGTAATTGACACACTACACACAGAATAATTTTTTCACTACACAGCAAAATGTTTTATAATCAATTCTTTGAGCTGTAAAACTGGGGCAAATCTATAGGAATTGAAAAATGTATCAAAGGAAATGAAGTAATTTATTGCACCAGAAGAGCTTTGCTATATCAGCTACACGTTTAATTTTACTTATATAAACTTACATGTCAGTTTTTCTTTTTTTTAATAACATTTGATAAAGAAAAGAGCAGCAAGCCATGTGAAAAAACCCATAACGACCAATAATCATTTGTTTTCAGTTTCACTTTACTGATAGTAAAAAGTGAGAGCTGGCATGGTAGGGGCAGCAGTAGATATGATCTCTTTCTTCTTTAACCACTTAAGCCCCGGACCAATACGCAGCATAAAGACCAGAGCTGATTTTACAATTTGGCACTGCGCTGCTTTAACTGGAAATTGTGCGGACATGCAATGTTGTACCCAAACGAAATTTGCGTCCTTTTCTTCCCACAAATAGAGCTTGCTTTTAATGGTATTTGATTGCCTCTGCGGTTTTATTTTTTTGCGATATAAATGGAAAAAGACTGAACATTTTGAAAAAAAATATTTTCTACTTTTTGTTTTAGGCCAAAATGTATTCAGCCACATGTCTTTAGTAAAAAAATGTCAATAAGCGTATATTTATTGGTTTGCGCAAAAGTTATAGCGTCTACAAACTAGGGTACATTTTCTGGAATTTACACAGCTTTTAATTTCTTGAGGTGCTAAAATGGCAGGGCAGTACAAACCCCCCCCCCCAAATGACCCCATTTTGGAAAGTAGACACCCCAAGGAAATTGCTGAGAGGCATGTTGAGCCCATTGAATATTTACAAAAAGTTGTCACTAAATGATATATTGCTCACACATGCCATGGTTATTTGTGAAATTGCACCCAAAAATACATTTTGCTGCTTCTCCTGAGTATGGGGATACCACATGTGTGGGACTTTTTAGGAGCCTAGCCACGTACGGGACCCCGAAACCAAGCACCGCCTTCAGGGTTTCTAAGGGCGCAAATTTTTGATTTCACTCCTCACTACCTATCACAGTTTCGAAGGCCATAAAATGCCCAAATAGCACAAACCTCCCCCCAAATGACCCCATTTTGGAAAGTAGACACCCCAAGGAAATTGCTGAGAGGCATGTTGAGCCCATTGAATTTTTTTTTTGTCCCAAGTGATTGAATAATGACAAAAAAAATAAAAAAATACAAAAAGTTGTCACTAAATGATATATTGCTCACACATGCCATGGTTATATGTGGAATTGCACCCCAAAATACATTTTGCTGCTTCTCCTAAGAATGGGGATACCACATGTGTGGGACTTTTTAGGAGCCTAGCCGCGTACGGGACCCCGAAAACCAAGCACCGCCTTCAGGATTTCTAAGGGCGCAAATTTTTGATTTCACTCCTCACTACCTATCACAGTTTCGAAGGCCATAAAATGCCAAAATAGCACAAACCCCCCCAAATAACCCCATTTTGGAAAGTAGACATCCCAAGCTATTTGCTGAGAGGCATAGTGAGTATTTTACAGCTCTTATTTGTTTTTAAAAATAAAGAAAATAATTTTTTTTCTTTTTTCAATTTTCAAAACTTTGTGACAAAAAGCGAGATCTGCAAAATACTCACCATACCTCTCAGCAAATAGCTTGGGGTGTCTACTTTCCAAAATGGGGTCATTTGGGGGGGGGTTGTGCCATCTGGGCATTCCATGGCCTCCGAAACTGTGATAGGCAGTGAGGAGTGAAATCAAAAATTTACACCCTTAGAAAGCCTGAAGGCGGTGCTTGGTTTTTGGGGTCCTGTACGCGGCTAGGCTCCCAAAAAGTCTCACACATGTGGTATCCCCGTACTCAGGAGAAGCAACAGAATGTATTTTGGGGTGTAATTCCACATATGCCCATGGCATGTTTGAGCAATATATCATTTAGTGACAACTTTGTGCAAAAAAATAAAAATAAAAAATAAAAATTATATTTTCCACAACTTGTGTCAACATATAAAATATTCCATGGACTCGACATGCCTCTCAGCAAATAGCTTGGGGTGTCTACTTTCCAAAATGGGGTCATTTGGGGGGGTTTGAACTGTCCTGGCATTTTATACACAACATTATGAAGCTTATGTCACACATCATCCACTCTTCTAACCACTTGAAGACAAAGCCCTTTCTGACACTTTTTGTTTACATTAAAAAAATATATATTTTTTTTGCAAGAAAATTACGTTGAACCCCCAAACATTGTATATTTTTTTTAAAACAAAGGCCCTACAGATTAAAATGGTGGGTGTTGCATTTTTTTTTTCCACACAGTATTTGCGCAGCGATTTTTCAAACGCATTTTTTTGGGGGAAAAAATACACTTTTTTTAATTTTAATGCACTAAAACACACTATATTGCCCAAATGTTTGATGAAATAAAAAAGATTTTGGATACAAAACACAACATGCTTTAAAATTTCGCACAAGCGCGCAGTGGCGACAAACTACATACATTTTTAAAAGCCTTTAAAAGCCTTTACAGGTTACCACTTTAGATTTACAGAGGAGGTCTACTGCTAAAATTACTGCACTCGATCTAACCTTCGCAGTGATACCTCACATGCATGATGCAATTGCTGTTTACATATGACGCCAGACCGACGCTTGCGTTCGCCTTTGCGCAAGAGCAGGGCGGGACCGGGGTGCTTTTTTTTTTTTTTTTATTATTAATTTTGCTTTTTTTATTTTATTTTTAAACTGTTCCTTCCATATTTTTTTTTTTATCATTTTCATTGTTATCTCAGGGAATGTAAATCTCTCCTATGATAGCAATAGGTAGTGACAGGTACTCTTTTTTTGAAAAAACTGGGGTTTATTAGACCCTAGATCTTTCCTCTGCTCTCAAAGCATCTGACCACACCAAGATCGGTGTGATAAAATGCTTTCCCAATTTCCCAGTGGCGCTTTTTTTATCCGCGGGGGGGACATTCCCTCCCACTGCTTGTAAAAGCAGTCCAGAGGCTATATTGCCACTAGGATTGCTTTTACATGAAAGCCGGCCGCTTGCTGAAATAAATGTTACCAAGATGATACCTAAACCCGCAGGCATCATTCTGGTATAACCATTCAAAGTCCAGCAACATACCAGTACGTTGCTGGTCCTTGTTGGACATGTATTGTAATCTTTTTTTTCATGCAGCCTGTTGGCTGAACAAAAAAAAGAGATTGATTGGTGGGTATGCCCACCATTAGAATACCTCCCTTCATTCACCCACTTCGAATGATGGGCATACATGCACCATTTATATATGCCGAAGCATGGGGGCATCCTCCCGCAAAAGTTATGCCGTGTACACACGGTCGGACTTTTCCACAGGCAAGCCTCCATCGGAATTTCGACCATATGTACGCGGCATTAGGAGCAAAATCCCTCCTCCGCCCATGCTGCCCCCATGCTTCGCCATATATGCTCTTTTTTTAACTGTGGTGGTGAAATCACCTCCTACAGCACTGGAGTCGCAGAGATCAGGCCTGTCTCTGCGAACGCTGCAGTTATGTGTGTTGTGTTTTGTAAGTGACAGTGATCAATCGATACTGCACTTGGGTGGCCTGGGCTGGACGAAGGGGCAAAACGCAGGTGCTAGCAGGTATCTGGGCTGATCCCGCTAACACTGCGTTCTTGGGAACCCTAAACTGCTGGGGACACTAGTATAGATCTGATCAGATCAGATATTGATCTGTTCAGATACTATACCACTAAGGGAGGTGTATGCTTCAATAACTAACTGGCTAACTAGTGTCACCAGTGACACTTATACAGTGATCACTGGTACAGTGATCACTGGTGAAAGAGTTAACTCTAGGGGCAATCAGGGGGTTAAAACCTTTATTAGATAATATATGGGGGTACCTGATACTATAAAAACCTGGCGGCGAACCTAAAAAAATAACTGACTACCTAGTGGCACCAGCATAACGAATACAGCGATCAGAAAAACGATCGCTTAGTGACACTGGCAAAAGGGGGTGAAAGGGTTACCCGGGGGGCAATCAAGGGGTTAAACCTTTATTAGGAAATATTTGGGGGTACCTGACGCTATAAAAACCTTGCGGCGAACCTAAAAAAATAACTGACTACCTAGCGGCACCAGCATAACGAATACAGCAATCATAAAAACGATCGCTTAGTGACACTGGCAAAAGGGGGTGAAAGGGTTACCTGGGGGGCGATCAAGGGGTTAAACCTTTATTAGGTAATATATGGGGGTACCTGACGCTATAAAAACCTGACGGGGAACCTAAAAAAATAACTGACTACCTAGCGGCACCAGCATAACGAATACAGCGATCAGAAAAACGATCGCTTAGTGACACTGGCAAAAGGGGGTGAAAGGGTTACCTGGGGGCGATCAAGGGGTTAAACCTTTATTAGGTGATATTTGGGGGTACCTGACGCTATAAAAACCTGCCGGCGAACCTAAAAATATAACTGACTGCCTAGCGGCACCAGCATAACGAATACAGCGATCAGAAAAACGATCGCTTAGTGACGCTGGCAAAAGGGGGTGAAAGGGTTACCTGGGGGGCGATCAAGGGGTTAAACCTTTATAAGTTAATATATGGGGGTACCTGACGCTATAAAAACCTGGCGGTGAACCTAAAAAAATAACTGTCTACCTAGCGGCACCAGCATAACGAATACAGCGATCAGAAAAACGATCGCTTAATGACACTGGCAAAAGGGGGTGAAAGGGTTACCTGGGGGGCAATCAAGGGGTTAAACCTTTATAAGGTAATATATGGGGGTACCTGATGCTATAAAAACCTGGCGACGAACCTAAAAAAATAACTGACTACCTAGCGGCACCAGCATAACGAATACAGCGATCAGAAAAACGATTGCTTAGTGACACTGGCAAAAGGGGGTGAAAGGGTTACCTGGGGGGCGATCAAGGGGTTAAACCTTTATAAGGTAATATATGGGGGTACCTGATGCTATAAAAACCTGGCGACGAATCTAAAAAAATAACTGACTACCTAGCGGCACCAGCATAACGAATACAGCGATCAGAAAAACGATTGCTTAGTGACACTGGCAAAAGGGGGTGAAAGGGTTACCTGGGGGGTGATCAAGGGGTTAAACATTTATTAGGTAATATATGAGGTTACCAGACGCTATAAAAACCTAGCGGCGAACCTGAAAAAAATAACTGACTACCTAGCGGCACCACCGACACTAATACAGCGATCAGAAAAACGATCGCTTAGTGACAGTGGTGCTAGGGGGTGAAAGGGTTACCTGGGGGGTGATCAAGGGGTTAAACCTTTATTAGGGGGGGTTAGGGGGCTACCCTGGACCTAAAACTAACTGCCCTGACACTTTTACAGTTACAAATGTCACTGTTTGCAGTGATCAGTAAGTAAATGATCACTGCAATCAGTGACTCTGTGACTGGGGGCTGGGGGGGATCTGGGGGGTGATCTGGGGGTGACTGGGGGGGCGATCGTGTTCCTATGTGTCCTGGTGTCAGTGTACTGTTTGTGCACTAACCTGATGTCTTCTCTCCGTGGCGATCCGGTATACGTGAGCGCCGCAGGAGAGATCACATCACTTCCTCCTGCCTGTGTATACATTACACAGGCAGAGGAAGCATTTGATTCGCCGGGAGCGATCACGAGGGGGTGGCCAGAAACCAATGGCCGCCCCCTCATCACAGATCGCTCCCGGAGCGATACTGACTGCTCACTGTACCGGAGGGGGGTCCGATCGGACCCCCCACCCATACGAAGGCAGTCACGTACAGGTACGTGATTGTGCATGTCTGTGCCATTTTGCCGACGTATATGTACAGTGAGCGGTCGTTAAGTGGTTAAAAGGGCAGCACTGATACTGCAGCAGACAACGGAGTTTGGGCAGATGTCAAGGCAATACGAAGCTAGGCGCCTGCACAGGGCACTGACGTCTCTAATCACACCTTAGAACCCCTGTGTAATGGGAGTAAACCTGAATGTAAGGGTACTTCATTTTTTATTATATGTGCCTTTTAACGTAAATGTGCAGCAGTTAGACTCTTACACATTTAAAGGGGTTGTAAACCCTCCTTTTTTATAAAAAAAAAATAACAAACATGTCATACTTACCTCCACTGTGCAGTTCATTTTGCACAGAGTGGCCCAATCGTCCTCTTCTGGGGTCCCCCGGTGGCGCTGGTGGCTCCTCCCCGCATTGGGTGTCCACCTCGGAGAAGCAGGTACACTCACGAGTCCTGCTTCTGCTTCTGCTTCTGCGTGTATTCACACAGATAGCGGGACTCGGCCCCGCCCCCTGACACCCGTGTCATTGGTATTGATTGACAGCAGTGGGAGCCAATGGCTGCGCTGCTATCAATCTATCCAATCAAGAGCTGGGACCCCATGCAGAGAGGGAGAGCACGTCTCTGTCGAGAGAATGAAGGGGCTCAGGTAAGTAAAACGGGAGTGCTAGGGGGCCTGTCACTGCCAGAAGTTTTTCACCTTAATGCATAGGGTGCATTAGGGTGAAAAAACACTTAATCATTCTTAGATTTACATGCACTAAATATATATTTTATAAGCCTTATGTATACATTGTTCGTGCGTATTGTGTTATATAAAAATTCAGTGTTGGCTTACTGGGAGAACAATTGATATCATGATAAAGAACATAGGTGTGCGCAGCCTATTGCACTAGGGTGTGCACACCAAAGCTCAAACAGACATGCCTGTATATATATATATATATATATATACACATTGTAACGGCACCCCAAGTATGAAAGGGGTTAACGCTGTTAGGATATTCCCTTTCTGAACACACGACAGCCACCAGACACTCCCAACCAGCCAAATAAGACCCCATACGAATGATTCTCCCCCAAATACGAGACAAACGCTCTGTATGAGGTTCAAGCAGGAATGAATCTTTATTGAAAAACTACAAGTTTTATACACCAAAAGAGGAGGTTCTTACATTCTCCTCATTTTCCTCTGACAATACACCTTTGACCAGACCTAATTTACATGAGCTAATTAACTACAGCTAATGACTCAGACACATGACCTTTCCATGTCCCAGACTGTCTGTCTGCTAATTTACAATACACACAATTACAGAGTTAATTATCACAATCCACAATGAAAAGATCTTTAGAATAGTTGGGATTCATTAACATTACAACAGGCAGACAGGTGATTGAAGTTGAACACATCAGCCCTTTCAATTAACCTGTTGAGTTCAGGATCAACAAACAGTAAATAGTTATTTACAGATTTCCTGGGGAATATGGTGGATTAATATTACAGACCCATTTTAAAGCAATCCAAGACATATTCTCAATGTCCATTATTTCCTGGCTCATACTTTCTAAGAACTTCTGGGTTCCACGGGCCCACCCGTTACACACACACATATATATATATATATATATATATATATATATATATATATATTGTGACAGCAGGAAGGTAAAGTCACCTGGTTGCATCCAGGGGGGTAGATATATTTCGCCCAGATTCAGGCTTTACGCCGACTTATACAACTAGGTGGAGAGTTGTATAAGGCTAGTGGGCTCATGGATGACTCATACCTCTAGGGAGAGTGCTGGGCGTCGTGCAGGCAGGGAGTTGAGGAGACCAGCTGAAGCTTGTCAGCTCGTTTAAGGCCTCTATAAAAACTCCCAGCTTCAGTAGGTGTTAGCTCATGCCTGGACCCAGACCTGTGTGGACTGTCTAGGGAGAGTGAACCCCTGTGCGGTGAGACAAAGCCTGTGTGGCTATTTGCTTGGACATTTAAAACCAGGGACTTAGGGACTAGGACAGCACTAGGCTGATCCCAGTTGTTAGTTAGGAAACCTGTATGTTTAGTCAGAGGTCAAGTTGACCAGGATTTATTTTGTTTATGTTTCTTTTTCTTTGCTGTGTTTTGTCACTGTAAATAGAAAATAAACCGCACCTTTTTGATTTTGAAAACTACAACCTCCGTTTGCTGGGCCTGTTTTTGTGTGGGGAGCCCATCTCAGGGATCACACACACCCGCTGCCGAGCCAACCCCCTCACAGTTGGTGGAGAACCAGTGGCAGTTTTTTTTTAAGCCAGCATGGAGGAGATACTGAAGCAGCTGGCTCTAGCAAATGCCAATCAACAGCAGACAAATGCAGGTTTGCAAAAGAACTTCGCAGCCCAGCAGCAAGCTCATCAACAGAGCCTTGCAGCCCAGCAGCAGACAAACGCAACTTTGCAACAGAGTCTGGAGGCTCAGCAACAAGCCCAGCAGCAATCTGAGGCCCGCTTCATAGACCTGTTGCAGAAGCAAGAGCAGAGACTACAACAACAGATGGAAGCAGTAATGCAGCAACGTCCGCAGACCAGTGAGGAAAGCCGTCCCACTAATACCGCGTCCTTTGGGGTGAGTCGTTTATTGACAAAAATGACTGGAGAGGATGATCCAGAGGTATTTTTGACCACATTTGAAAGGACCGCTGAAAGAGAAAAGTGGCCTGAGGAGCAGTGGGCTGGACTGGTGGCTCCTCTGTTAACTGGTGAATCGCAGAAAGCTTACTATGACCTAGAGCCTAACCAAGCAAAAGACTATGTGATGCTAAAAGCTGAAATATTGGCAAGGCTGGGTGTCACCCAGGCTGTCCGGGCTCAGCGTGTGCATAACTGGACTTTCCAGCTTGGAAAACCCCCCAGGTCTCAAATGTATGATCTCATTCACCTGAGCAGAAAGTGGCTACAGCCAGAGACTTTGTCCGCACCAAAGATTGTGGAACGTGTTGTAATGGATCGGTTTTTGAGAGCTCTTCCTACTGCCATCCAAAAGTGGGTAAGCCATGGAGACCCAGAGACGGCCGATGGTCTTGTGGATCGTGTGGAGAAATACTTGGCTACAGAGAACCTGACGGCCTCTTCCAGAGACACTCGGACTTTCCACCCTAAGACCAGACCATCCCCAGGGGCGGATAAGAGGATTCCAAGGGGTGAGGGTGGAGAGAGTGAGAGGGTGGGAGCTCTACCCCAAGTTTGGCGAGAACAGCCTGGGAAATCAGCGGCTCAAGAGGCCGCAAGAAGGATCGTTTGCTACCGCTGCCGGCAAGCGGGACATATTGCAGCCAATTGCCCGGTTGTGGAGGAACCCATGCAGTGTGACTTTCTGACGGGCAGACGTCAGTCGCTGTGTGCGACAGTCGCATGCACTGCCATTCGAGGAACTGAGAAACATTTATGCAAAATGTGTGTTAATGGTAGAAATGTTGTGGTATTGCTGGATTCAGGTAGCCTTGTGACCCTGATAAAGGCTGAGTTAGTTAAAACAGAGGTCTCTGGGAATAGCAAGGTAGCTGTTATTTGTGTGCATGGGGACACCCGAGAGTATCCAGTGACTACAGTGTGTTTCGAGACCCCCAAAGGTACCCTCTCTCATCCAGTGGGCTTAGTATCTCAGTTACCGCATGACGCCATTGTGGGAAGGGATTTTCCGAAGTTCTGGGAAATGTGGGATGATCCTGAGCCCCCCACTGGTGCCCCTATGTACCAGGAATGTGATAGCCAGAACTCCCCTGAGAGTGGTGAGGACTCTCCGGAATTTCCCTTATCAGTATTGGCAGGGGAGACTCAAGAAACTGGAGAGGAGCCCACCTCCTCAGACGAAAACCTACCGTCTGTGGAGTTTTCTGATCTTGAGGTTCACAGGGAAAACTTTGCCACAGAACAGTTGAAAGACCCCGCCCTAATAAAGGCACGGGAAAACGTAGTGAAAATAGATGGCGAGTTAGTGAACCCAGATAATACCTGCACTTACCCATACTTCAGCGTAGAGAAGGACCTACTGTATCGGGTGGCAAAAAGGGCAGAAGAAACCGTTGAGCAGCTTGTGGTGCCCAAACCTTACAGGAAGTTGGTGTTGGAGTTGGCCCATGGGCACATTCTTGGAGGTCATCTGGGGACAGAGAAAACCCGAGAGAGGGTATTACAGAGATTCTATTGGCCGGGGGTGATGAAGGACATAGAAAATTATTGTTCCTCCTGCCCTGTGTGTCAGAGGTCGGCCCCGATGCCACATTTCCGTAGCCCGCTGGTCCCTCTACCCATCATTGAGGTCCCATTTGAGAGGATCGCCATGGATTTGGTAGGTCCTATAATCAAGTCCGCTAGGGGGCACCAGTACATATTAGTTATAATGGACTATGCCACCCGTTATCCAGAAGCGATCCCTCTCCGAAATACCTCGGCCAAAACCATAGCCAAAGAGCTATCTCTTGTGTTTAGCCGGGTGGGTATTTGTAAAGAACTGCTTACGGACCAAGGTACACCCTTTATGTCCCGGGTTAGGAAGGAGCTGTGTAAATTGTTCAAAGTGACGCAATTACGTACATCTGTGTATCACCCCCAAACCGATGGGCTGGTTGAAAGATTCAACAAAACCCTAAAACAAATGTTGAAGAAAGTGGTGGATAGAGATGGAAAGGATTGGGACTGTCTACTTCCTTATCTGATGTTTGCTATTAGGGAGGTGCCCCAATCCTCTACGGGATTCTCCCCCTTTGAGTTACTGTATGGGAGACACCCAAGAGGGCTGTTGGATATTGCCAAGGAAACTTGGGAAAGTGAGAGTTCTCCCCACAGGAGTGTGATTGAGCATGTCGCCCTGATGCAAGACCGAATTGCACAGGTAATGCCCATCGTGAAGGAACATTTGGCCCAAGCGCAGTTAGCACAGCAGAGAGTGTACAACCGTGGAGCCAAGACCCGTACCTTTTCCCCGGGGGATAGGATACTGGTACTTGTCCCTACGGTTGAAAGTAAATTCCTTGCCAAATGGCAAGGCCCCTACGAGATAATGGAAAAAGTGAGCGAAGTGAATTACAAGGTCAGACAACCAGGAAGGCGAAAGCCCGAACAGATCTATCACGTTAATCTGTTGAAAGCCTGGAGGGATAGAGAGTCCCTAGTCGCAGACACTTGGTCACCAGCTCAAACTGGTTGCGTGATTCCTGAGGTTGGAATAGCAGCCACCTTGTCACAACCCCAACAACAGGAGGTTAAGGAGTTTGTGCTTCGCAACAAGGAGGTATTCTCTGAGCTGCCGGGACAAACATCTGGGGTAGAGCATGACATCATTACCCCGCCCGGTGAAAGGGTGAAGTTAAAACCCTATCGGATCCCAGAGGCCCGACGGGAGGCAATACGGGAGGAAGTACAGAAAATGCTGAACTTAGGGGTGATAGAGGAGTCCCAGAGTGATTGGTCTAGTCCCATTGTGTTGTTGCCTAAACCGGATGGGAGCTGGCGATTTTGTAACGATTTTCGTCAGTTGAACAAAGTTACAAAATTTGACACCTACCCCATGCCACGTATAGATGAGTTGATCGACCGGCTGGGAACAGCCCGATACATGACGACTCTTGACCTCACAAAAGGGTATTGGCAAATCCCCCTGGCCAAGTCGGCCAAAGAGAAAACCGCATTTGTAACCCCAGACGGGGCGTTCCAATATAAAAGAATGCCGTTCGGGTTACAGAATGCGCCGGCCACATTCCAGCGGAAAATGGACCAGATGCTGAGGCCCCATCGGAAGTATGCTGCGGCTTACCTGGATGACGTAATTGTCCATAGCACAGATTGGGCCTCACATCTGCCAAAAGTGCAAGCAGTCCTGGACTCTGTTCGGGAAGCGGGGTTTACGGCTAACCCCAAGAAGTGTACCATTGGGCAGGAGGAGGCCAAATATCTTGGGTACACCATTGGGAGGGGAGTAATAAAACCCCAACTCAACAAAGTCGAGGCCATCCAGAGTTGGCCACGTCCCAACAGCAAGAAGCAGGTACGAGCCTTTCTGGGAATCGCTGGGTATTATCGGCGATTCATTCCCCACTTTGCTTCTAAGGCTGTGCCCCTAACCAACCTGACGAAGGGGAAAGGGTCGGTCATGATTAAATGGACCCCCGAGGCTGAGGCAGCATTCCAATTCTTGAAACAAGCCTTATGTAGCCAGCCAGTGTTGTACTCACCCGACTTCTCTAAAGACTTTGTCGTACAAAGTGATGCGTCAGATGTGGGGTTAGGAGCAGTATTGTCCCAGGTCTGGAACGGGGAAGAGCACCCAGTCATTTACCTCAGCAGGAAGTTGAAGTCCCATGAGGTAAATTACGCCACCGTTGAAAAGGAGTGTTTAGCGGTGAAGTGGGCTCTAGATTCCCTTCGGTACTACCTGCTAGGTAGGCACTTTGACTTGGTTACGGATCACGCTCCGTTAAAGTGGATGGCTCAAAACAAGGAAACAAATAGAAGAGTGAATAGGTGGTTCCTGGCCCTCCAGGAATTCAACTTCACAGTAAAGCATCGCCCTGGCGTTCAAATGGGGAATGTGGATGCTTTGTCTCGAGTACATGAATGCCTGATTGCTGGTGTTCCAACCCCAAGGTTAAAACAAGAGGGGGGGGGTATGTGACAGCAGGAAGGTAAAGTCACCTGGTTGCATCCAGGGGGGTAGATATATTTCGCCCAGATTCAGGCTTTACACCGACTTATACAACTAGGTGGAGAGTTGTATAAGGCTAGTGGGCTCATGGATGACTCATACCTCTAGGGAGAGTGCTGGGCGTCGTGCAGGCAGGGAGTTGAGGAGACCAGCTGAAGCTTGTCAGCTCGTTTAAGGCCTCTATAAAAACTCCCAGCTTCAGTAGGTGTTAGCTCATGCCTGGACCCAGACCTGTGTGGACTGTCTAGGGAGAGTGAACCCCTGTGCGGTGAGACAAAGCCTGTGTGGCTATTTGCTTGGACATTTAAAACCAGGGACTTAGGGACTAGGACAGCACTAGGCTGATCCCAGTTGTTAGTTAGGAAACCTGTATGTTTAGTCAGAGGTCAAGTTGACCAGGATTTATTTTGTTTATGTTTCTTTTTCTTTGCTGTGTTTTGTCACTGTAAATAGAAAATAAACCGCACCTTTTTGATTTTGAAAACTACAACCTCCGTTTGCTGGGCCTGTTTTTGTGTGGGGAGCCCATCTCGGGGATCACACACACCCGCTGCCGAGCCAACCCCCTCACAATATATATATATATATATGTAGCACACAGGCCCCCTTTTACCTGCCTTGTTCTTCGGCTCCTCGCAGGAAGAAGGGGAACACCATGCCACAAGCCTGTACCCTCCTGTATTAAGAGGTTGAGCGGTGTTGTTGGCGGGTCATTTCACAGTTGAGCCAGAGAATGATTTTTCTTGTTGGACATGTATTGTAATCTTTTTTTTCATGCAGCCTGTTGGCTGAACAAAAAAAAGAGATTAATCGGTGGGTATGCCCACCATTAGAATACCTCCCTTCATTCACCCACTTCGAATGATGGGCATACATGCACCATTTATATATGCCGAAGCATGGGGGCATCCTCCCGCAAAAGTTATGCCGCATACACACGGTCGGACTTTTTCACAGGCAAGCCTCCGTCGGGATTTCGACCGTATGTACGTGGCATTAGGAGCAAAATCACTCCTCCGCCCCTGCTGCCCCCATGCTTCGCCATATATGCTCTTTTTTTTAACTGTGTTGGTGAAATCACCTCCTACAGCACTGGAGTCGCAGGGATCAGGCCTGTCTCTGCAAACGCTGCAGTTATGTGTGTTGTGTTTTGTAAGTGACAGTGATCAATCGATACTGCACTTGGGTGGCCTGGGCTGGACGAAGGGGCAAAACGCAGGTGCTAGCAGGTATCTGGGCTGATCCCGCTAACACTGCGTTCTTGGGAACCCTAAACTGCTGGGGACGCTAAATACTATACCACTAAGGGAGGTGTATGCTTCACGCGTGGGTGTTAGCGCTACTGGCACTAACCTGACGCTGCCTGGGGTGTGACGCAGACCCTCTCTGATGCTAAAACCTAATTGATATCACCTGCCGGGCAATCAGGGGGTTAAACCTTTATTGGGTTTTATAGGGCGGATGCCCTGTCACTATAAAAAGCAAACTAACTAACCAGCGTCACCCGTAACACTTACACGCTGATCACTGGTGAAAGGGTTAACTAGGAGCAATCAGGGGGTTAAAAGCTTTATTAGGTAATATATGGGGGTACCTGACGCTATATAAAAACCTGACGGGGAACCTAAATAACAAAATAACTAACTGGCTAACTAGTGTCACCAGTGACACTTATACAGTGATCACTGGTGAAAGAGTTAACTCTAGGGGCAATCAGGGGGTTAAAACCTTTATTAGATAATATATGGGGGTACCTGATGCTATAAAAACCTGGCGGCGAACCTAAAAAACATAACTGACTACCTAGCGGCACCAGCATAACGAATACAGCGATCAGAAAAACGACCGCTTAGTGACACTGGCAAAAGGGGGTGAATGGGTTACCCGTGGGGCAATCAAGGGGTTAAACCTTTATTAGGAAATATTTGGGGGTACCTGATGCTATAAAAACCTTGCGGCGAACCTAAAAAAATAACTGACTACCTAGCGGCACCAGCATAACGAATACAGCGATCAGAAAAACGATCGCTTAGTGACACTGGCAAAAGGGGGTGAAAGGGTTACCCGGGGGGCAATCAAGGGGTTAAACCTTTATTAGGAAATATTTGGGGGTACCTGACGCTATAAAAACCTTGCGGCGAACCTAAAAAAATAACTGACTACCTAGCGGCACCAGCATAACGAATACAGCGATCAGAAAAACGATTGCTTAGTGACGCTGGCAAAAGGGGTGAAAGGGTTACCTGGGGGGCGATCAAGGTGTTAAACCTTTATTAGGTAATATATGGGGGTACCTGACACTATAAAAACCTGGCGGTGAACCTAAAAAAATAACTGACTACCTAGCGGCACCAGCATAACGAATACAGCGATCAGAAAAACGATCGCTTAGTGACTCTGGCAAAAGGGGGTGAAAGGGTTACCTGGGGGGCGATCAAGGGGTTAAACCTTTATTAGGTAATATATGGGGGTACCTGACACTATAAAAACCTGGCGGCGAACCTAAAAAAATAACTGACTACCTAGCGGCACCAGCATAACGAATACAGCGATCAGAAAAACGATTGCTTAGTGACGCTGGCAAAAGGGGTGAAAGGGTTACCTGGGGGGCGATCAAGGTGTTAAACCTTTATTAGGTAATATATGGGGGTACCTGACACTATAAAAACCTGGCGGTGAACCTAAAAAAATAACTGACTACCTAGCGGCACCAGCATAACGAATACAGCGATCAGAAAAACGATCGCTTAGTGACTCTGGCAAAAGGGGGTGAAAGGGTTACCTGGGGGGCGATCAAGGGGTTAAACCTTTATTAGGTAATATATGGGGGTACCTGACACTATAAAAACCTGGCGGCGAACCTAAAAAAATAACTGACTACCTAGCGGCACCAGCATAACGAATACAGCGATCAGAAAAACGATTGCTTAGTGACGCTGGCAAAAGGGGTGAAAGGGTTATCGGGGGGGCGATCAAGGGGTTAAACCTTTATTAGGTAATATATGGGGGTACCTGATGCTATAAATACCTGGCGACGAACCTAAAAAAATTACTGACTACCTAGCGGCTAGTGATGAGCCGAACACCCCCGGGTTCGGTTTGCACCAGAACCCGCGAACGGACCGAAAGTTCGCACGAACTTTAGAACCCTATTAAATACAATGGATGCGAACGTTCGAAATCTAAAGTGCTAATTATAACGACTATTATGCATGTTATTGTCCTAAAAAGGGTTTGGGAACCCGGGTTCTGCACCAGGGGACATGTATCAATCCAAAAAAAAGTTTTAAAAACGGCCGTTTTTCGGGAGCAGTCATTTTAATGATGCATAAAGTGAAAAAAAAAAGTCAAATATTCCTTTAAATATCGTACCTGGGGGGGGGTCTAAAGTATGCCTGTGAAGTGCCACGTGTTTCCCGTGTTTAGAACTGTCCCTGCACAAAATTACATTTCTAAAGGAAAAAAAGCCATTTAAAACTGCTTGCGGCTTTAATGTAATGTCTTTATGGATGAAAATCTTTAAGAAAAATGGCATAGCTACCCCATCACAGGCCCCCCCCCCCACCCCAGCCCATTACCAGCCCCTTTGGGTCTTGTATGGATATTAAGGGGAACCCCGCACACAAAATAAAAAAGGCCCTATATGCTCTGAACAGCCGTATACAGGCGGTGCATACAAGACAGGGACTGGAGGTTTGTTCTTTTGTAGAATCTGTTTGTAATTTTGAACAGGTACATTGTTTAAGTGTAGCTCCAGCCAAGAAATCAATTTTTAAGCTTTTTGGAAAACATAGGGAAGGGTTATCACCCCTGTAACATTTGTTTTGCTGTCTGTGCAGTGTGCACCTGTTCAGAACAGTTCACCTCACTTTCTGTCCTAATGACAAATGTTTTTTGAAAATTTGGGGTTTTTATTGAAAGAAGAATTGGTGATAAAGCATCAGTGGAGAGGAGACACTTTTTTCCCATATTAACTCTTACAGGAGAGAATTTGCCTTCCTAGGGGTAGATTTCCTCTCACTTCCTGTTGTATCCTTCCGTTTGCAAGGAGGAGTCGTTTGTAAGTTGGATGTTTGAAAGTAGGGGCCTGCCGTATATACTCAGCTGAAATTTTCCCCTTACATGTTGGTGTTGCCACAACACTGTGAGCCCTCACAGTTACTCTTGGTGGGCGCATGAATGGGCCCTGCTGTGAATTATTAGATCAAGAATTGTAATTGCATGCCCCTGTTGAACAGGGGCTGAAAAATTGGGCCTTTGGTGGTGGTGGTGGTGGTGTTGACACAACACTGTAAGGCCTCACAGTTACTCTTTTGTGGGCGCAGGAATGGGCCCTGCTGTGAATTATTAGATCAAGAATTGTAATTGCATGCCCCTGTTGAACAGGGGCTGAAAAATTGGGCCTTTGGTGGTGGTGGTGGTGGTGTTGACACAACACTGTAAGGCCTCACAGTTACTCTTGGTGGGCGCAGGAATGGGCCCTGCTGTGAATTATTAGATCAAGAATTGTAATTGCATGCCCCTGTTGAACAGGGGCTGAAAAATTGGGCCTTTGGTGGTGGTGGTGGTGGTGTTGACACAACACTGTAAGGCCTCACAGTTACTCTTGGTGGGCGCAGGAATGGGCCCTGCTGTGAATTATTAGATCAAGAATTGTAATTACATGCCCCTGTTAAATAGGGGCAGAAAAATTGGGCCTTAGGCACTGGTGCCACAACACTGCAACCCCTCACAGATACTGTACTTGGAGCACAGCAATGAGCCCTGTTGCAAAGTATTGCATCAAAAATTGTAATTACACGCCCCTGTTAAACAGGGGCTGAAAAATTGGGCCTTAGCCACTGGTGCTGGTGCCACGACACTGCAACCTCTCCCAGATACTCTAGTTGGAGTGCAGGAATGAGCCCTGCTGCAAAGCATTGCATAAAAAATTGTAATAACAAGCCCCTGTTAAACAGGGGCTGAAAAATTGGGCCTTAGCCACTGGTGCTGGTGCCACGACACTGCAACCTCTCCCAGATACTCTAGTTGGAGTGCAGGAATGAGCCCTGCTGCAAAGCATTGCATAAATTTTTTTAATTACATGCCCCTGTTAAACAGGGGCTGAAAAATTGGGCCTTAGCCACTGGTGGCGGCACCCAGAAACAAAAATGTTCTTCCAAGCTATCATCATCAATTGGATCATTGAGGAGGAGGAGGATAGTCAGTCAACATAGCAGGACAGTCTCTCAGCATCAGCATCAGTCTTGAAACGATGTGACATTTGAAAATAAATTAGTCTGTTATATCAGCTTCAGGTGTTTGGTAGCTGGTGGTGATCCAAGACTGGTTCATCTTTATGAAGGTCAGTCGATCAACCGAGTCCGTGGACAGGCGCACCCTGTGATCCGTGACAAATCCTACAGCAGCACTGAATGTGCGTTCTGAAAGAACGCTGGATGCAGGACAGGCCAGTAGCTCAATTGCATACTGTGCAAGCTCTGGCCAGTGATCCATCCTCAAGACCCAGTAAGCCAGAGGATTTTCGGTGGGGAAGGTGTCCAAGTCTGACCTTGCCCCTAGGTATTCCTGCACCATGTATATCAGACGCTGGCGATGGTTGCTGGAACCGATCATACCTTGGGGCTGCGGACTAAAGAATTGTCTGAACGCATCGGTCAGACGGCCACCTTCCCCACCGCTCCTTCTTTGACTGACCGAAGCCTCAGCAACTCGTTGTCCAGGACCAGGAGTTTGTAACCTCCCAGTCTCTGGGAACGCGTTGCACAGACCTTTCTGCAAGGCCTCCCGGAGTTGTCTCATCCTCTGCTCCCTCTGCGATGGTAAGATAAGGTCCGCAATCTTACCCTTGTACCGTGGATCAAGGAGAGTGGCCAGCCAGTAATGGTCCCTCTCCTTGATTCGAAGAATACGAGGATCCTTCCGCAGACTTTGCAGGATCAGGGAGGCCATGCAGCGTAGGTTAGCTGAGGCATTCGGTCCAGAGTCCTCTGGGTCACTAAGGACGACATGATCCGCAGCCACCTCCTCCCAGCCACGTACAAGTCCACTGGTTTCTTGGGACTGTAAATCATCCCTAAAAGACTGTTGCTGATGATGCTGAGTGCCAGGCTCCACCTCCATGCTGACACAATCCTCCTCCTCCTCCTCCTGTGCGATGGGTGGGACAGAAGGAACACTGTCTGGGTAAAGGGGGCCTTGAGAGGCAAGGAAGTCCTCCTCTTCCTGCCTCTGTTCTGCCTCAAGTGCCCTGTCCATTATTCCACGCAGCGTATGTTCCAACAGGTGGACAAGAGGTACAGTGTCACTGATGCATCCCTGATCATGCTCCACTGGCGTGGTGAAAAAAACCCGAGCTCCCCTGACCCTGTCCTGGTGCCGTAGTCGCACAGGTACTCATTGATGGCCCTCTGCTGCATGTGCAGCCGCTGCAGCATGGCCAACGTTGAGTTCCACCTGGTGGGCATGTCACATATAAGGCGGTTCTTGGGCAGGTTCAACTCCTTTTGCAGCTCAGCCAGGCGAGCACTGGCATTATAAGATCTGCAGAAATGCACACAGACTTTCCTGGCCTGCCTCAGGACATCCTGTAAGCCCGGGTACCTGCCCAAGAACCGCTGCACCACCAGGTTAAGGACGTGAGCCACACAGGTCACATGGGTCAGTTGTCCCTGTCGGAGGGCGGAGAGGAGGTTGGTGCCATTGTCGCAAACCACCATTCCTGGCTTAAGCTGGCGTGGCGTCAACCACCTCTCGGCCTGCCCCTGCAGAGCAGACAGAACCTCTGCCCCAGTGTGGCTCCTGTCCCCCTGTCACGTACCTGACGGTGACGAGCCCGGTTAGCAGAGGGAGGCCTCCCTTACGGCTCCCACCGGCGGCCCCTGGTGGTATAACAGGAAGCACGGAGGTGGAAGGGGTACGAGTGCCTGGCAGGATCAAGAACTACCGCAGGTGATCAGGAACCAGCAGGTGAGGAGGCAGGAACCAGGAACTACAGCAGGTGAGTGGACAGGAACCAGGAACTACAGCAGGTGAGTAGACAGGAACCAGGAACTCAGAAGATGACCCGGACCGGGAGGCACAGCAGGTAGACTGGAACCACTGGGCAGCAGCAGATGAACAGGAACCAGCAGATGAGCAGACAGGAACCAGCAGATGAGCAGACAGGAACCAGGAACTCAGCAGATGACCCGGACCGGGAGGCACAGCAGGTAAACTGGAACCACTAGGCAGCAGCAGGTGAACAGGAACCAGCAGATGAGCAGACAGGAACCAGCAGATGAGCAGACAGGAACCAGGAACTCAGCAGATGACCCGGACCGGGAGGCACAGCAGGTAAACTGGAACCACTAGGCAGCAGCAGGTGAACAAGAGCCAAGGTCAGGCAGGATCGTCAGACAAGCCGGGGTCGGGTAAACTGGCAGGCAGCGAGGCACAAAAGGATCAGGCAATACCGAAGTCAGAAAACAGGCCGATGGTCAGGTACAGGCAGATAGCAGGAGGGTCACAGGAAGCCGGGTCAGATACAGATAAACAAGGCAGATCAGGTCACTTGGGATAAACGCTGTAGAGCAGACAGCAGGGACTGTCTGCAAGTGAGGAGTTTAAATAGCCCTTCGGGCGTCACCTGCGGGGGCGGGAACCAGGAAGTCCAGGGCGTCTGTTCCTGACAGGGTTTCCATGACACCCCCAAACACACCAGCGCAAGCACGGCATGGCATCTTTTTGCCTGCGTACTTGCGTAGCCCCTTGAACGCCTACGGAGCACCGCTGGTTCCGAGGACAAAGCACAGGAAGAGGCCACGGAGGAAGAAGAAGAGGAGGGGGTGGAGGAGAGAGGTGTGTCACAACCAGTAGTAGCATTTTGGAGGCGTGGCGGCGGAACAACCTCCAACACTACTGCACCTTGTCCTGCATCATTCCCAGCTGCCAAAAGAGTGACCCAATGGGCCGTGAAAGAAAGGTAACGTCCCTGTCCATGCCTGCTGGACCATGAGTCAGCGGTAATATGCACCTTACCGCTGACCGCCCTGTCCAGCGAGGCCAAGACATTGCCTTCCACATGCTGGTAGAGAGCCAGAATCGCCTTCCGTGAGAAAAAGTGGCGTTTGGGAACCTGCCACTGAGGAACCGCACATTGCACAAACTCACGGAAGGGGGCCGAGTCTACCAACTGAAAAGGCAGCAGGTAAAGCGCTAGCAATTTAGCCAAGCTAGCATTCAACCGCTGGGCATGTGGATGGCTGGGAGTGAACTTCTTTCGACGGTCCAGCAGCTGGGGCAGGGAAATTTGCCTGCTAGAATCGGACGTCGGTGTACTGCTAGCAGAGTGCCCGCAAGTACTTGGCTGTGACACACCTAATTCTACACCTTCATTCCTCTCAGTGCAGGTTTCAGAGAGGACTGAAGGTATAGTGGGGTTGGAGATCCCAGCTGATGCGGTGCAAGGAGAGGTCCGCTTTGTTCTTTGGTGTGGGTCTTTAAGGTAGGCTTGCCAACGAGCTGCATGGCAGGTCAACATATGTCTGGTCAAGCATGTGGTGCCCAAGCGGGTGATGTTTTGGCCACGCGATATACGCTTGAGACATATGTTGCAAACAGCAGCTGTGCGATCTGATGCACTCGACTCAAAAAAGGCCCACACCAAAGAACTTTTTGAATGACGGGCAGAGGCAGCGCCCTGCACAGGCGGAGCTCTGCGGTGTGATTCCGTCGGTGTGCTGCCCTTACGCTGGCCCCCCGAGGGCATCCTGCCTCGTTGGAGATGTGCCTCCTCCTCATCCTCCTCCTCCTCCTCTCTCCTATTAGGCACCCACGTGGAGTCAGTGACCTCATCATCCCCTCCCTCCTCATCACTGGAGCCAATCTGGCAGTATGCTGCAGCTGCTGGAACATGACTGCCAGATTGGTGTCCTTCTTGAGCATCCCCTCTCTCTGCTCTCACGCTACTGCCTTCCCCTAGCTGGGTATCATCATCAGACCCTTCGAAACGCTGGGCATCCTACTGGAGCATGTACCCAACACTGTGCTCAAACAGTTCGGAGGACTCCTCAGGAGGACATGGTTGGTCTAGGGAAGGAGTGACTGATGATGACATTGATACCAGGGAAGAGGACGCTTTGGCAGCTGCTTTGCCAGTACCCTGAGCCTGGGTGAGAGAGGATGAGGAGGATGAGGAGGGCTTGGTCATCCACTCTACCAAGTCTTCGGCATGATGCGGCTCAACACGTCCAGCTGCCGAAAAGAAGGACAAGCGTGTCCCATGGCCACGTGCTGATGGCGATGCACCGCGTCCACGACCAGCACTGTTGTCTCTAGACTAGGGATGAGCTTCGTGTTCGAGTCGAACATACGTTCGACTCGAACATCGGCTGTTCGATCGTTCGACGAAGATCGAACGATTTGGGCCGTTCGCGCCAAATTCGAGTGACGCGAACGGCCCACAATGCACTACGCCATCGCAGTGTCATCCAGGCGCTGTGATTGGCCAAGCATGCACTGTGACCCCGCATGCTTGGCCAATCACAGCGCCGGCAGCGAGGAGAGCAATGATTGGCCACAGGCAGGATGCCTGTGGCCAATTATTGCTGAGGGTGTTTAGTACACGCCCCACACTATAAAAGGCCGCCAGCACGGCGGCCTAGTGTAGTGTGTTCCGGAGCAGGGAAAGACAAGCATAGGCAGGGACAGTGAAATTTATTTCTTTCTTGCTTAACCTGGATTCCTTTAGTTTAGGGAAAGAGAAGGATAGGTAGGGAGAGTGTCAGTGTGCTTTACTGTGCGAGTCCTTGTTTCTAGGGACAAAGAAGGAAAGTGAGGGGAATTCTCCTTGTGCTATATTGGGCTTTAAAAAAACATTTTTTCTAGGGACAGAAAACTCTAGGTAGGGAGAGTGTCAGTTTCTTTCACTGTGCGAGTCCTTGTTTCTAGGGACAAAGAAGGAAAGTGAGGGGAATTCTCCTTGTGCTATAGTGTGCTTTAAAAAAACATTTTTTCTAGGGACAGAAAACTCTAGGTAGGGAGAGTGTCAGTTTCTTTCACTGTGCGAGTCCTTGTTTCTAGGGACAAAGAAAAAAAGTGAGGGGAATTCTCCTTGTGCTATAGTGTGCTTTAAAAAAACATTTTTTCTAGGGACAGAAAACTCTAGGTAGGGAGAGTGTCAGTTTCTTTCACTGTGCGAGTCCTTGTTTCTAGGGACAAAGAAGGAAAGTGAGGGGAATTCTCCTTGTGCTATAGTGTGCTTTAAAAAAAAAAATTTTCTAGGGACAGAAAACTCTAGGTAGGGAGAGTGTCAGTTTCTTTCACTGTGCGAGTCCTTGTTTCTAGGGACAAAGAAGGAAAGTGAGGGGAATTCTCCTTGTGCTATAGTGTGCTTTAAAAAAACATTTTTTCTAGGGACAGAAAACTCTAGGTAGGGAGAGTGTCAGTTTCTTTCACTGTGCGAGTCCTTGTTTCTAGGGACAAAGAAGGAAAGTGAGGGGAATTCTCCTTGTGCTATAGTGTGCTTTAAAAAAACATTTTTCTAGGGACAGAAAACTCTAGGTAGGGAGAGTGTCAGTTTCTTTCACTGTGCGAGTCCTTGTTTCTAGGGACAAAGAAGGAAAGTGAGGGGAATTCTCCTTGTGCTATAGTGTGCTTTAAAAAAACATTTTTTCTAGGGACAGAAAACTCTAGGTAGGGAGAGTGTCAGTTTCTTTCACTGTGCGAGTCCTTGTTTCTAGGGACAAAGAAGGAAAGTGAGGGGAATTCTCCTTGTGCTATAGTGTGCTTTAAAAAAACATTTTTTCTAGGGACAGAAAACTCTAGGTAGGGAGAGTGTCAGTTTCTTTCACTGTGCGAGTCCTTGTTTCTAGGGACAAAGAAGGAAAGTGAGGGGAATTCTCCTTGTGCTATAGTGTGCTTTAAAAAACATTTTTTCTAGGGACAGAAAACTCTAGGTAGGGAGAGTGTCAGTTTCTTTCACTGTGCGAGTCCTTGTTTCTAGGGACAAAGAAGGAAAGTGAGGGGAATTCTCCTTGTGCTATAGTGTGCTTTAAAAAAACATTTTTTCTAGGGACAGAAAACTCTAGGTAGGGAGAGTGTCAGTTTCTTTCACTGTGCGAGTCCTTGTTTCTAGGGACAAAGAAGGAAAGTGAGGGGAATTCTCCTTGTGCTATAGTGTGCTTTAAAAAAACATTTTTTCTAGGGACAGAAAACTCTAGGTAGGGAGAGTGTCAGTTTCTTTCACTGTGCGAGTCCTTGTTTCTAGGGACAAAGAAGGAAAGTGAGGGGAATTCTCCTTGTGCTATAGTGTGCTTTAAAAAAACATTTTTTCTAGGGACAGAAAACTCTAGGTAGGGAGAGTGTCAGTTTCTTTCACTGTGCGAGTCCTTGTTTCTATGGACAAAGAAGGAAAGTGAGGGGAATTCTCCTTGTGCTATTGTGTGCTTTAAAAAAACATTTTTTCTAGGGACAGAAAACTCTAGGTAGGGAGAGTGTCAGTTTCTTTCACTGTGCGAGTCCTTGTTTCTAGGGACAAAGAAGGAAAGTGAGGGGAATTCTCCTTGTGCTATAGTGTGCTTTAAAAAAACATTTTTTCTAGGGACAGAAAACTCTAGGTAGGGAGAGTGTCAGTTTCTTTCACTGTGCGAGTCCTTGTTTCTAGGGACAAAGAAGGAAAGTGAGGGGAATTCTCCTTGTGCTATAGTGTGCTTTAAAAAAACATTTTTTCTAGGGACAGAAAACTCTAGGTAGGGAGAGTGTCAGTTTCTTTCACTGTGCGAGTCCTTGTTTCTAGGGACAAAGAAGGAAAGTGAGGGGAATTCTCCTTGTGCTATAGTGTGCTTTAAAAAAACATTTTTTCTAGGGACAGAAAACTCTAGGTAGGGAGAGTGTCAGTTTCTTTCACTGTGCGAGTCCTTGTTTCTAGGGACAAAGAAGGAAAGTGAGGGGAATTCTCCTTGTGCTATAGTGTGCTTTAAAAAAACATTTTTTCTAGGGACAGAAAACTCTAGGTAGGGAGAGTGTCAGTTTCTTTCACTGTGCGAGTCCTTGTTTCTAGGGACAAAGAAGGAAAGTGAGGGGAATTCTCCTTGTGCTATAGTGTGCTTTAAAAAAACATTTTTTCTAGGGACAGAAAACTCTAGGTAGGGAGAGTGTCAGTTTCTTTCACTGTGCGAGTCCTTGTTTCTAGGGACAAAGAAGGAAAGTGAGGGGAATTCTCCTTGTGCTATAGTGTGCTTTAAAAAAACATTTTTTCTAGGGACAGAAAACTCTAGGTAGGGAGAGTGTCAGTTTCTTTCACTGTGCGAGTCCTTGTTTCTAGGGACAAAGAAGGAAAGTGAGGGGAATTCTCCTTGTGCTATAGTGTGCTTTAAAAAAACATTTTTTCTAGGGACAGAAAACTCTAGGTAGGGAGAGTGTCAGTTTCTTTCACTGTGCGAGTCCTTGTTTCTAGGGACAAAGAAGGAAAGTGAGGGGAATTCTCCTTGTGCTATAGTGTGCTTTAAAAAAACATTTTTTCTAGGGACAGAAAACTCTAGGTAGGGAGAGTGTCAGTTTCTTTCACTGTGTGAGTCCTTGTTTCTAGGGACAAAGAAGGAAAGTGAGGGGAATTCTCCTTGTGCTATAGTGTGCTTTAAAAAAACATTTTTTCTAGGGACAGAAAACTCTAGGTAGGGAGAGTGTCAGTTTCTTTCACTGTGCGAGTCCTTGTTTCTAGGGACAAAGAAGGAAAGTGAGGGGAATTCTCCTTGTGCTATAGTGTGCTTTAAAAAAACATTTTTTCTAGGGACAGAAAACTCTAGGTAGGGAGAGTGTCAGTTTCTTTCACTGTGCGAGTCCTTGTTTCTAGGGACAAAGAAGGAAAGTGAGGGGAATTCTCCTTGTGCTATAGTGTGCTTTAAAAAAACATTTTTTCTAGGGACAGAAAACTCTAGGTAGGGAGAGTGTCAGTTTCTTTCACTGTGCGAGTCCTTGTTTCTAGGGACAAAGAAGGAAAGTGAGGGGAATTCTCCTTGTGCTATAGTGTGCTTTAAAAAAACATTTTTTCTAGGGACAGAAAACTCTAGGTAGGGAGAGTGTCAGTTTCTTTCACTGTGCGAGTCCTTGTTTCTAGGGACAAAGAAGGAAAGTGAGGGGAATTCTCCTTGTGCTATAGTGTGCTTTAAAAAAACATTTTTTCTAGGGACAGAAAACTCTAGGTAGGGAGAGTGTCAGTTTCTTTCACTGTGCGAGTCCTTGTTTCTAGGGACAAAGAAGGAAAGTGAGGGGAATTCTCCTTGTGCTATAGTGTGCTTTAAAAAAACATTTTTTCTAGGGACAGAAAACTCTAGGTAGGGAGAGTGTCAGTTTCTTTCACTGTGCGAGTCCTTGTTTCTAGGGACAAAGAAGGAAAGTGAGGGGAATTCTCCTTGTGCTATAGTGTGCTTTAAAAAAACATTTTTTCTAGGGACAGAAAACTCTAGGTAGGGAGAGTGTCAGTTTCTTTCACTGTGCGAGTCCTTGTTTCTAGGGACAAAGAAGGAAAGTGAGGGGAATTCTCCTTGTGCTATAGTGTGCTTTAAAAAAACATTTTTTCTAGGGACAGAAAACTCTAGGTAGGGAGAGTGTCAGTTTCTTTCACTGTGCGAGTCCTTGTTTCTAGGGACAAAGAAGGAAAGTGAGGGGAATTCTCCTTGTGCTATAGTGTGCTTTAAAAAAACATTTTTTCTAGGGACAGAAAACTCTAGGTAGGGAGAGTGTCAGTTTCTTTCAATGTGCGAGTCCTTGTTTCTAGGGACAAAGAAGGAAAGTGAGGGGAATTCTCCTTGTGCTATAGTGTGCTTTAAAAAAACATTTTTTCTAGGGACAGAAAACTCTAGGTAGGGAGAGTGTCAGTTTCTTTCACTGTGCGAGTCCTTGTTTCTAGGGACAAAGAAGGAAAGTGAGGGGAATTCTCCTTGTGCTATAGTGTGCTTTAAAAAAACATTTTTTCTAGGGACAGAAAACTCTAGGTAGGGAGAGTGTCAGTTTCTTTCACTGTGCGAGTCCTTGTTTCTAGGGACAAAGAAGGAAAGTGAGGGGAATTCTCCTTGTGCTATAGTGTGCTTTAAAAAAACATTTTTTCTAGGGACAGAAAACTCTAGGTAGGGAGAGTGTCAGTTTCTTTCACTGTGCGAGTCCTTGTTTCTAGGGACAAAGAAGGAAAGTGAGGGGAATTCTCCTTGTGCTATTGTGTGCTTTAAAAAAACATTTTTTCTAGGGACAGAAAACTCTAGGTAGGGAGAGTGTCAGTTTCTTTCACTGTGCGAGTCCTTGTTTCTAGGGACAAAGAAGGAAAGTGAGGGGAATTCTCCTTGTGCTATAGTGTGCTTTAAAAAAACATTTTTTCTAGGGACAGAAAACTCTAGGTAGGGAGAGTGTCAGTTTCTTTCACTGTGCGAGTCCTTGTTTCTAGGGACAAAGAAGGAAAGTGAGGGGAATTCTCCTTGTGCTATAGTGTGCTTTAAAAAAACATTTTTTCTAGGGACAGAAAACTCTAGGTAGGGAGAGTGTCAGTTTCTTTCACTGTGCGAGTCCTTGTTTCTAGGGACAAAGAAGGAAAGTGAGGGGAATTCTCCTTGTGCTATAGTGTGCTTTAAAAAAACATTTTTTCTAGGGACAGAAAACTCTAGGTAGGGAGAGTGTCAGTTTCTTTCACTGTGCGAGTCCTTGTTTCTAGGGACAAAGAAGGAAAGTGAGGGGAATTCTCCTTGTGCTATAGTGTGCTTTAAAAAAACATTTTTCTAGGGACAGAAAACTCTAGGTAGGGAGAGTGTCAGTTTCTTTCACTGTGCGAGTCCTTGTTTCTAGGGACAAAGAAGGAAAGTGAGGGGAATTCTCCTTGTGCTATAGTGTGCTTTAAAAAACATTTTTTCTAGGGACAGAAAACTCTAGGTAGGGAGAGTGTCAGTTTCTTTCACTGTGCGAGTCCTTGTTTCTAGGGACAAAGAAGGAAAGTGAGGGGAATTCTCCTTGTGCTATAGTGTGCTTTAAAATAACATTTTTTCTAGGGACAGAAAACTCTAGGTAGGGAGAGTGTCAGTTTCTTTCACTGTGCGAGTCCTTGTTTCTAGGGACAAAGAAGGAAAGTGAGGGGAATTCTCCTTGTGCTATAGTGTGCTTTAAAAAAACATTTTTTCTAGGGACAGAAAACTCTAGGTAGGGAGAGTGTCAGTTTCTTTCACTGTGCGAGTCCTTGTTTCTAGGGACAAAGAAGGAAAGTGAGGGGAATTCTCCTTGTGCTATAGTGTGCTTTAAAAAAACATTTTTTCTAGGGACAGAAAACTCTAGGTAGGGAGAGTGTCAGTTTCTTTCACTGTGCGAGTCCTTGTTTCTAGGGACAAAGAAGGAAAGTCAGGGGAATTCTCCTTGTGCTATAGTGTGCTTTAAAAAAACATTTTTCTAGGGACAGAAAACTCTAGGTAGGGAGAGTGTCAGTTTCTTTCACTGTGCGAGTCCTTGTTTCTAGGGACAAAGAAGGAAAGTGAGGGGAATTCTCCTTGTGCTATAGTGTGCTTTAAAAAAACATTTTTTCTAGGGACAGAAAACTCTAGGTAGGGAGAGTGTCAGTTTCTTTCACTGTGCGAGTCCTTGTTTCTAGGGACAAAGAAGGAAAGTGAGGGGAATTCTCCTTGTGCTATAGTGTGCTTTAAAAAAACATTTTTTCTAGGGACAGAAAACTCTAGGTAGGGAGAGTGTCAGTTTCTTTCACTGTGCGAGTCCTTGTTTCTAGGGACAAAGAAGGAAAGTGAGGGGAATTCTCCTTGTGCTATAGTGTGCTTTAAAAAAACATTTTTTCTAGGGACAGAAAACTCTAGGTAGGGAGAGTGTCAGTTTCTTTCACTGTGCGAGTCCTTGTTTCTAGGGACAAAGAAGGAAAGTGAGGGGAATTCTCCTTGTGCTATAGTGTGCTTTAAAAAAACATTTTTTCTAGGGACAGAAAACTCTAGGTAGGGAGAGTGTCAGTTTCTTTCACTGTGCGAGTCCTTGTTTCTAGGGACAAAGAAGGAAAGTGAGGGGAATTCTCCTTGTGCTATAGTGTGCTTTAAAAAAACATTTTTTCTAGGGACAGAAAACTCTAGGTAGGGAGAGTGTCAGTTTCTTTCACTGTGCGAGTCCTTGTTTCTAGGGACAAAGAAGGAAAGTGAGGGGAATTCTCCTTGTGCTATAGTGTGCTTCCTCATCAACCATCTTTGAAATCCTTGTTTTTTGGACAGTCAGGGAAATTGTCGTTGTGCTATTCTGTGCAAAAGCAATCATCCTCAACCATATTTAGAAATCCTTAAGTAAAGGGACAGAGAAGGACACCTGAAGGTAGCCCTTATTGCTTTTTTCCCATCTCCCTGCAGGCCATCTATTAGAATGTCTGGAAGGCAAACAAGGAGAGGCAGACAGTCAGGAGGCAATAAAAGAGGGCAAGCAGGCTCTGTGTCTGGGGGCAACAGTGCTGGTCGTGGACGCGGTGCATTGTCATCAGCACATGGCCATGGGACACGCTTGTCCTTCTTTTCGGCAGCTGGACATGTTGAGCCACATCATGCCGAAGACTTGGTAGAGTGGATGACCAAGCCCTCCTCCTCCTCCTCATCCTCTCTCACCCAGGCTCAGGGTACTGGCAAAGCAGCTGCCAAAGCGTCCTCTTCCCTTGTATCAATGTCAGACTCATCATCAGTCACTCCTTCCCTAGACCCACCATGTCCTCCTCCTGAGGAGTCCCCCGAACTGTTTGAGCACAGTGTTGGGTACATGCTCCAGGAGGATGCCCAGCGTTTCGAAGGGTCTGATGATGAAACCCAGCTACAGGAAGGCAGTAGCGTGAGAGCAGACAGAGGGGATGCTCAAGAAGGACACCAATCTGGCAGTCATGTTCCAGCAGCTGCAGCATACTGCCAGATTGGCTCCAGTGATGAGGAGGGAGGGGATGATGAGGTCACTGACTCCACGTGGGTGCCTAATAGGAGAGAGGAGGAGGAGGAGGATGAGGAGGAGGCACATCTCCAACGAGGCAGGATGCCCTTTGGTGGCCAGCGTAAGGGCAGTACACCGACGGAATCACACCGCAGAGCTCCACCTGTGCAGGGCGCTGCCTCTGCCCGTCATTCAAAAAGTTCCTTGGTGTGGGCCTTTTTTGAGGCTAGTGCATCAGATCGCACAGCTGCTGTTTGCAACATATGTCTCAAGCGTATATCGCGTGGCCAAAACATCAGCCGCTTGGGTACCACATGCCTGACCAGACATATGTTGACCTGCCATGCAGCTCGTTGGCAAGCCTACCTCAAAGACCCACACCAAAGAACAAAGCGGACCTCTCCTTGCACCGCATCAGCTGGGATCTCCAACCCCACTATAACTTCAGTCCTCTCTGAAACATGCACTGAGAGGAATGAAGGTGTAGAATTAGGTGTGTCACAGCCAAGTACTTGCGGCCACTCTGCTAGCAGTACACCGACGTCCGATTCTAGCAGGCAAATTTCCCTGCCCCAGCTGCTGGACCGTCGAAAGAAGTTCACTCCCAGCCATCCACATGCCCAGCGGTTGAATGCTAGCTTGGCTAAATTGCTAGCGCTTCAACTGCTGCCTTTTCAGTTGGTAGACTCGGCCCCCTTCCGTGAGTTTGTGCAATGTGCGGTTCCTCAGTGGCAGGTTCCCAAACGCCACTTTTTCTCACGGAAGGCTATTCCGGCTCTCTACCGGCATGTGGAAGGCAATGTCTTGGCCTCGCTGGACAGGGCGGTCAGTGGTAAGGTGCATATTACCGCTGACTCATGGTCCAGCAGGCATGGACAGGGACGTTACCTTTCTTTCACGGCCCATTGGGTCACTCTTTGGCAGCTGGGAAGGATGCAGGACAAGGTGCAGTAGTGTTGGAGGTTGTTCCACCGCCACGCCTCCAAAATGCTACTACTGGTTGTGACACACCTCTCTCCTCCACCCCCTCCTCTTCTTCTTCCTCCATGGCATCTTCCTGTGGTTTGTCCTATGAACCAGCGGTGCTCCGTAGCCGTTCACGGGGCTACGCAAGTACGCAGGCAAAAAGATGCCATGCCGTGCTTGCGCTGGTGTGTTTGGGGGACAGAAGCCACACTGGGGCAGAGGTCCTGTCTGCTCTGCAGGGCCAGGCCGAGAGGTGGTTGACGCCACGCCAGCTTAAGCCAGGAATGGTGGTTTGCGACAATGGCACCAACCTCCTCTCCGCCCTCCGACAGGGACAACTGACCCATGTGCCCTGTGTGGCTCACGTCCTTAACCTGGTGGTGCAGCGGTTCTTGGGGAGGTACCCGGGCTTACAGGATGTCCTGAGGCAGGCCAGGAAAGTCTGTGTGCATTTCCGCAGATCTTATAATGCCAGTGCTCGCCTGGCTGAGCTGCAAAAGGAGTTGAACCTGCCCAAGAACCGCCTTATATGTGACATGCCCACCAGGTGGAACTCAACGTTGGCCATGCTGCAGCGGCTGCACACGCAGCAGAGGGCCATCAATGAGTACCTGTGCGACTACGGCACCAGGACAGGGTCAGGGGAGCTTGGTTTTTTTCTCCACGCCAGTGGGGCATGATCAGGGATGCATGCACTGTCCTGGCACCATTTGAGGAGGCCACGAGGATGGTGAGCAGTGACAGTGCATGCATCAGTGACACTGTACCTCTTGTCCACCTGTTGGAGCACACGCTGCGTGGAATAATGGACAGGGCACTTGAGGCAGAACAGAGGCAGGAAGAGGAGGACTTCCTTGCCTCTCAAGGCCCCCTTTACCCAGACAGTGTTCCTTCTGTCCCACCCATCGCACAGGAAGAGGAGGAGGAGGAGGATGATTGTGTCAGCATGGAGGTGGAGGCTGGCACTCGGCATCATCAGCAGCAGTCTTTTAGGGATGATTTACAGTCCCAAGAAACCAGTGGACTTGTACGTGGCTGGGAGGAGGTGGCTGCGGATCATGTCGTCCTTAGTGACCCAGAGGACTCCGGAGCGAATGCCTCAGCAAACCTACGCTGCATGGCCTCCCTGATCCTGCAAAGTCTGCGGAAGGATCCTCGTATTCTTCGGATCAAGGAGAGGGACCATTACTGGCTGGCCACTCTCCTTGATCCACGGTACAAGGGTAAGGTTGCGGACCTTATGTTACCTTCGCAGAGGGAGCAGAGGATGAGACAACTCCGGGAGGCCTTGCAGAAAGGTCTGTGCAACGCGTTCCCAGAGACTGGGAGGTTACAAACTCCTGGTCCTGGACAACGAGTTGCTGAGGCTTCGGCCAGTCAAAGAAGGAGCGGTGGGGAAGGTGGCCGTCTGACCGATGCGTTCAGACAATTCTTTAGTCCGCAGCCCCAAAGTATGATCGGTTCCAGCAACCATCGCCAGCGTCTGATAAACATGGTGCAGGAATATCTAGGGGCAAGGTCAGACTTGGACACCTTCCCCACCGAAAATCCTCTGGCTTACTGGGTCTTGAGGATGGATCACTGGCCAGAGCTTGCACAGTATGCAATTGAGCTACTGGCCTGTCCTGCATCCAGCGTTCTTTCGGAACGCACATTCAGTGCTGCTGGAGGATTTGTCACGGATCACAGGGTGCGCCTGTCCACCGACTCGGTTGATCGACTGACTTTCATCAAGATGAACCAGTCTTGGATCACCACCAGCTACCACACACCTGATGCTGATATAACAGACTAATTGATTTTAACATGTCACATCCCTTCAAGACTGATGCTGATGCTGAGTGCCTGTGCTGTTATGTTGACTGGCTATCCTCCTCCTCCGAGTCCTCAATGATACGATTGATGATGATAGCTTGGAAGATCATTTTTGTTTATGGGTGCCGCCACCAGTGGCTAAGGCCCAATTTTTCAGCCCCTGTTTTACAGGGGTGTGTAATTACAATTTTTTTAGCAATAATTTGCCATAGGGCTCATTGCTGTGCTCCAAGTACAGTATCTGTGAGGGGTTGGAGTGTTGTGGCACCAGTGCCTAAGACCCAATTTTTCAGCCCCTGTTTAAAAGGGGCGTGTCATTACAATTTTTGAAGCAATACTTTGCAACAGGGCTCATTGCTGTGCTCCAAGTACAGTATCTGTGAGGGGTTGTAGTGTTGTGCCACCAGTGCCTAAGGCCCAATTTTTCAGCCCCTGTTTAACAGGGGCGTGTCATTACAATTTTTGAAGCAATACTTTGCAACAGGGCTCATTGCTGTGCTCCAAGTACAGTATCTGTGAGGGGTTGTAGTGTTGTGCCACCAGTGCCTAAGGCCCAATTTTTCAGCCCCTGTTTAACAGGGGCGTGTCATTACAATTTTTGAAGCAATACTTTGCAACAGGGCTTATTGCTGTGCTCCAAGTACAGTATCTGTGAGGGGTTGTAGTGTTGTGCCACCAGTGCCTAAGGGCCAATTTTTCAGCCCCTGTTCAACAGGGGCATGCAATTACAATTCTTGATCTAATAATTCACAGCAGGGCCCATTGCTGCACCCACCAAGAGTAACTCTGAGGGCTTACAGTGTTGTGGCAACGCCACCACCACCACCACCACGAAAGGCCCAATTTTTCAGCCCCTGTTCAAAAGGGGCATGTAATTACAATTCTTGATCTAATAATTCACAGCAGGGCCCATTCCTGCACCCACCAAGAGTAACTCTGAGGGCTTACAGTGTTGTGGCAACACCACCACCACCACCACCACCATGAAAGGCCCAATTTTTCAGCCCCTGTTCAACAGGGGCATGCAATTACAATTCTTGATCTAATAATTCACAGCAGGGCCCATTGCTGCACCCACCAAGAGTAACTGTCAGGGCTTACAGTGTTGTGGCAACAGCACCACCATCAAAGGCCCAATTTTTACTACCACTGTTCAACAATTATATGTAATTAAAATTCCTGATATAATAGTTGACAGCAGGGCGTTCCAGCACCAACCAAGAGTAACTGTGAGTGCTTACAGTGTTGTGCCAACACCAACAACTAAGGGGCCTATTTCTGCAGAGTATATACGGCAGGTCCCTACTTTCAAACATCCAACTTACAAACGACTCCTACTTGCAAACGCAAGAAGACAACAGGAAGTGAGAGGAAATCTACCACTAGGAAGGAAAATTCTCTCCTGTAAGAATAAATATGGGAGAAAGGTGTCTCCTCTGTACTGATGCTTTATCAGCAATCCTTGTTTCAAGAAAAACACCACATTTCAAAAACAGTTGTCATTGGGACGGAAAGTGAGGTGAAATGTTCTGAACAGGGGCACAGACAGCAAAACAAATGTTACAGGGGTGATAACCCTTACCTATGTTTTCCAAAAAGTTTAAAAATAGATTTTTGGGCTGGAGCTACACTTCAACAATGTACCTGTTCAAAATTACAAACACATTCTACATAAGAACAAACCTACAGTCCCTGTCTTGTATGCACCGCCTGTATACGGCTGTTCAGAGTATATAGGGCCTTTTTTATTTTATGTGCGGGGTTCCCCTTAATATCCATACAAGACCCAAAGGGGCTGGTAATGGGCTGGGGTAGGGGGGGGGGTCATGGGGTAGCTATGCCATTTTTCTTAAAGATTTTCATCCATATTACCGGGACCAGACATTACATTAAAGCCGCAAGCAGTTTTAAATGGCTTTTTTTTCCTTTAGAAGTGTCATTTTGTGCAGGGACAGTTCTAAACACGGGAAACACGTGGCACTTCACAGGCATACTTTAGACACCCCCCAGGTACGATATTTAAAGGAATATTTGACTTTTTTTTTTTCACTTTATGCATCATTAAAATGACTGCTCCCGAAAAACTACCGTTTTTAAAACTTCTTTTTGCATTGATACATGTCCCCTGGTGCAGAACCCGGGTTCCCAAACCCTTTTTAGGACAATAACATGCATAATAGTTGTTATAATTAGCACTTTAGAATTCGAACGTTCGCATCCATTGTATTTAATAGGGTTCTAATGTTCGTACGAACTTTCGGTCCGTTCGCGGGTTCTGGTGCGAACCGAACCCGGGGGTGTTCGGCTCATCACTACTCTAGACACAGAGCCTGCTTGCCCTCTTTTATTGGCTCCTGACTGTCTGCCTCTCCTTGTTTGCCTTCCAGACATTCTAATGGCCTGCAGGGAAATGGGAAAACCAGCAATAAGGCCTAGCTTCAGGAGTATATTTTTCAGGAATCACACTATGCCTGCTGTAGGTGCTGCAAATGCCTGTTGGTGTAACTTACCAGGAAAACGCAGCAATACAGGCTAACTTCAGGTGTAATATGATCAGGAGGCACACTCCGCCCGCTGTAAGTGCTGCAAATGCCTGTTGGTGTAACACACCAGGAAAAAGCAGCAATACAGGCTAACTTCAGGTGTAATATGATCAGGAGGCACACTCCGCCCGCTGTAAGTGCTGCAAATGCCTGTTGGTGTAAGACACCAGGAAAACGCAGCAATACAGGTTAACTTCAGGTGTAATATGATCAGGAGGCACACTCCGCCCGCTGTAAGTGCTGCAAATGCCTGTTGGTGTAACACACCAGGAAAACACAGCAATACAGGCTAACTTCAGGTGTATAAGGTGCAGGAGGCACACTCCACCCGCTGTAAGTGCTGCAAATGCCTGTTGGTGTAACACACCAGGAAAACACAGCAATACGGGCTAACTTCAGGTGTATAATGTGCAGGAGGCTTAGCAACAATGACACTGACACTGTCCCCTGCCTATCCTTCTCTCTCCCTGCACACAAGGTTTATCAAAGTATATGACACTGACACTCTCCCTGCCTATCCTTCTCTCTCCCTGCACACAAGGTTTAGCAAAGAATATGACACTGACACTGTCCCCTGCCTATCCTTCTCTCTCCCTGCACACAAGGTTCATCAAAGTATATGACACTGACACTCTCCCTGCCTATCCTTCTCTCTCCCTGCACACAAGGTTTAGCAAAGAATATGACACTGACACTGTTCCCTGCCTATCCTTCTCTCTCCCTGCACACAAGGTTTATCAAAGAATATGACACTGACACTCTCCCTGCCTATCCTTCTCTCTCCCTGCACACAAGGTTTAGTAAAGAATGTGACACTGACACTGTCCCCTGCCTATCCTTCTCTCTCCCTGCACACAAGGTTCATCAAAGTATATGACACTGACACTCTCCCTGCCTATCCTTCTCTCTCCCTGCACACAAGGTTTAGCAAAGAATATGACACTGACACTGTTCCCTGCCTATCCTTCTCTCTCCCTGCACACAAGGTTTATCAAAGAATATGACACTGACACTCTCCCTGCCTATCCTTCTCTCTCCCTGCACACAAGGTTTAGTAAAGAATATGACACTGACACTCTCCCTGCCTATCCTTCTCTCTCCCTACACACAAGTTTGAGGTACAAATAGCACTGACACTGTCCCTGCCTATGTAACTCTTTCCCTGCGCCGGAACACACTACACAAGGCCGCTGCGCTGGCGGCCTTTTATAGTGTGGGGCGTGTGCTAAATCCCCTGAGCTATAATTGGCCACAGGCAACCTGCCTGTGGCCAATTATGGCTCTCCTAGCTGCCGGCGCTGTGATTGGCCAAGCATGCGGGGTCACAGTGCATGCTTGGCCAATCACAGCGCCGGGATTGCACTGAAATGGCGCAGTGTATTGTGGGCCGTTCGCGTCACTCGAATTTGGGGCGAACGGCCCAAATAGTTCGATGTTCGCCGAACGGTCGAACAGCCGATGTTCGAGTCGAACTTATGTTCGACTCGAACACCAAGCTCATCCCTACTAGCGGCACCAGCATAACGAATAAAGCAATCCAAGACATATTCTCAATGTCCATTATTTCCTGGCTCATACTTTCTAAGAACTTCTGGGTTCCACGGGCCCACCCGTTACACACACACATATATATATATATATATATATATATATATATATGTAGCACACAGACCCCCTTTTACCTGCCTTGTTCTTCGGCTCCTTGCAGGAAGAAGGGGCACACCATGCCACAAGCCTGTACCCTCCTGTATTAAGAGGTTGAGCGGTGTTGTTGGCGGGTCATTTCACAGTTAAGCCAGAGAATGATTTTTCTCACCTCTGTGAATAACAGATTTAAGTACTTGCTTCCCCCAGTGAATAGAATGTCCACACTTGCTAGAACTCCAACAGAGAGTTTATTTCTTCTTTCAACAAATAACAATCTCTTGATAGAAACAAAGGTTGGAACCAGAAAAGCATAGCACAAGATGTGGGGAAAAGTCCAGGCACAATCTCAGTCCCTTCACTGTTCAGCTTCTCGAACAGACTCAGCCTCAAATGGATAGTCTACTTAGAACAAGACTAGCAGCCAAATGACACGCACGCTTTACTCAAAGTCTCTGCCACAGACCCGATGAAATTGGTCTCTGCCACAGACCTGATGAAATTGGTCTCTGCCACAGACTCAATGAAATTGGTCTCTGCCACAGACCCGATGAACTTGACTTTGGCCTAGGGAGAAGACATCCCTCCGGAGAGTTACCGGGACCCTTTCCTTCACCGTGACTACCGCATCAGTCCTTCGGAACGGTTCCTCACCCAGCCTCCTCTACTCAGATACGGGTCCCCTCGCAAAGCGGCACCCTGAGACACCTCGATCCCCGACAGGCCCCAGCCAAAGGTGCTGGGCCCAGGCCTTTGCTGCAATTCCCGAGTCCTCGCATCCAGGACGGACAGGAACAGCAGAGTAGTACCTCACCCTGGTTATAAAAGAAAAATTTGCGCTAGGTGCAAATTATTAAAGTGCAATAAATGAATAAATCCCTAAAGGAAAACCTGCTGCTAAACACCAAAAAAAACCTGATATAAGGTACAACAATATAAATATACAAAAAGGTGTAGCGCTGGATGAGCAAAACTGTGTATGGCTATACAGTGAAAAAAATATATAATATAAGAAAAAGTATCAAAAACATGAGTGAATACTACAAATCAACAATTTAAAGTTCATGTGTGTCAGTGAAAAATATATGAAATCTTCTCTATTTAAAGATGATAAGAGTTCTACAGAGTGCAGGTATCCGATAAAAATCATAGGCAAAATGCTCCAACACTTAGTAAAGATCCCGCCACCAAGGTGAAGAATGAAGGCTTACCAGACAGCCTGCGACCGCCCTTCTCAGGGGGGTCAAAACAGGCTCAGTAGAGTGATGTTTTACTCCATGGAAGGCAGGATGATTTTGCAGGAACGCTTCATCCACAATGGGAGAGTCTCCAGAGACGTTGATTGAACACCTGGCCAGAACTGGGAGTAGACACACTCTTTGCAGATCAGAGTGGATGTTCCTCAGTAAGTAGGATAAAATCCAAAAGAGAAAGAAAAACTTTCCATAGTGTAGCGTTCATCCATAAAAAAGGGGTTTATTTTCACAAAGTATGCGATACAGAACTTCAAAGTAACAAGTCCTGAGATATTAAAATGCTGGTTAAAAAACTCCTTGCAAGGAATAAAAAGCTCCGTATTCTGTCAATCAAACGACCGTTCGCGTGTGCGCAATGCATGCACGTGTCACCCTACGTCGTTTCGTCAAATCTGACATCATCATCATCATAAATTAAGTGTTCACTCCCCCCCTGCTGTGCTGAGACTCTGCCTTTAGCAAGAAGGGAAATATTTAGCAGCTGTATTGTTGCTGCTACTAAATGTAAATCCCCATACACATGGGCAGAATGTTGGGAGACATTTGCAGGTACAGAAAATATGAAAATATCGGCTGACATTCTGCCCGTATGTATGTCGGACGTGCATGCTGGAAAACCAGCAGCCGACCAGCTGTGGGCTGAAGTCACAGAGGCGGTCCAGGCTGGGGTAACACTGCCAACACATGGTCGGGATCCACCCAGATGTCTGGACCAACACCTGGCTCTGCCTCTCATCAATCCTCTGAGAGCCTGAGCCAGCCGCTCCTGCCCCCCTCCAACAGCCCAGCTCTCCAGTGAGGGGGAGGCAGAGCAGAGAGCCGAGAGCCACGGAGCACTGAGAACTGAGCGATCAGCAGTCATCAATCACTTAGTTCTCAGTCTTAGAGCTGGCAGGGGACCAATGCTGCATCCACCTAGGTAAGTATAATTTAATAAAACAAAACAACCCAAACTTCTCTTTTAACAACCAGTGACGTACCCCACCTGGCCATTCATTGTGGGATTTTTTTTGGTGAATGAGTAGGAGTATTACTCCCCCCTGTTTAAAAATCTCTAACACACCTTTATCAAGGATAAAGGTTCTGGAATTAAAGCAGTATTAAACCCAAAATTAAAAATTAAAAATATTGCTGCTTACCACTAGATAAGGTGGCTGCATTTGTTATCTTTATTTAGGCTTTCATCCTGTTGTTTTCACCAGGGGATATGGCCAGTAACACACCTCCTGTATTAGGCTGCCTCTACATTCTGGATAGAGGAGCAACAGAGACACATTTGGACAGCAGCATTGTCAGTTCTGGAAGGAGGGCAATGTTATACACTAACACATTGAGGCAAAAACTTCCACGGACACATTTAAGTAGTTGCAGCAAGTTTTTTTGTTTCTTTTTGGGATAAAAGCTGATCATTGTATGCACCCCTCTCAGTGTTAAATGGTTTGTTCCAACTCCCCCCACTGCTGCAGCTGTAAGAAAGTTGTTCTGTTGAAAAACATCAAACTATATCACTGGGTAAAAATAAGAGAAAGCCTACATAAGAAAATGAATACAGCCACCACATCTAAGAACCTGTAAGCTGCAATATACTGTATTTATTGGCGTATAATACTCACTTTTTTACCCTGAAAATAGAGGGTAAACTGTGCCTACGTGTTATACGCAGGGGGCTGTGGAAAGTTTTTTTCCTGAAACTTCCCTCTTAAAGTTAGGGTGCGTGTTATACGCCGATAAATACGGTAATAAATATTTGTTTTTAGGTTTATTACTGCTTTATTTTTTAGGTCAACCTCATTATTTATTTCTATTGTCATTCTTGTGTGAAATATTCCACAGTAGGGATGAGCTTCGAGTTCGAGTCAAACTCATGTTCGACTTGAACATTGCCTGTTCGCCGGTTCGCCGAACAACGAACAATTTGGGGTGTTCGCGGCAAATTCGAAAAGTCTATGGGAGAAATCTAAAGTGCTAATTATAAAGGCTTATATGCAAGTTATTGTCCTAAAAAGTGTTTGGGGACCTGGGTCCTGCTCCAGGGGACATGTATCAATGCAAAAAAAAGTTTTAAAAACTGCCGTTTTTTTAGGAGCAGTGAAAATAATAATGCTTAAAGTGAAACAATAAAAGTGAAATATTCCTTTAAATTTCGTACCTGGGGGGTGTGTATGATATGCATGTAAAGTCGCGCATGTTTCCCGTGCTTAGAACTGTCCCTGCACAAAGTGTAATTTTTGAAGGAAAAAAAGTCATTTAAAACTCACTCGAGGCTATTAATGAATTGTCGGCTTTTATCAATACATAGAAAAGACATTGATGAAAAAAAAAAAAAAAAAAGCGTGGGGGTTTCCCCAAATTCAATTACCAGGCCCTTTAGGTCTGGAATGGATACTAAGGGGAACCCCACCGCAAATTTTAAAAAAAATGGCGTGGGGTTCCCCCTAAATATCCATACCAGGCCCTTGAGATCTGGCATGGATTTTAAGGGGAACTCCACCCCAAATTTAAAAAAAAATGGCGTGGAGTCCCCCCAAAAATCCATACCAGACCCTTATCAGAGCACGCAACCTGGCCGGCCGCAGGGGAAGAGGGGGGACGAGAGAGCGGCCCCCCTCCCTCCTGAACCGTACCAGGCCACATGCCCTCAACATGGGGAGGATGTTTCCATGTTGATGGGGACAAGGGCCTCATCCCCACAACCCTTGCCCAGTGGTTGTGGGGGTCTGCGGGCAGGGGGCTTATCGGAATCTGGAAGACCCCTTTAACAAAGGGGACCCCCAGATCCCGGCCCCCCCTATGTGAATTGGTAAGGGGTACATTGTACCCCTACCATTTCACGAAGAAAGTGTAAAAAAATTAAATAAAAACACACAAACACCTTGGAAAAGTCCTTTATTAAAAAAATAAAAAATAACATTCCAGCGATAAAATCCAGTGTCCCGCGGCGATCCCGATGTCCAGCGCTGTCGATCATTGGTTGTGCCTGAGCAGACCTGATGGGGAACTTCCTCCGCAGTGTTTTAAATGTACAGACCCGCCCCTTCTAAAGTTCCCCATCAGGTCCGCTCAGCGGACCAGATGCGGAACGCGAGAAGGGGAGGGTCTATTCATGTATTACACAGGGAAGGAAGTTCCCCATCAGGTCCGCTCTACGAGGGGGCGGACCTGATGGGAACTTCCTTCACTGTGTAATACGTGAATAGACCCGCCCCTTCTCATGTTCCGCATCTGGTCCGCTTAGCGGACCTGATGGGGAACTTTAGAAGGGGCGGGTCTATACATTTAAAACACTGCGGAGGAAGTTCCCCATCAGGTCCGCTCAGGCACAACCAATGATGGACAGCGCTGGACATCGGGATCGCCGCGGGACACTGGATTTCACCGCTGGAATGTTTTTTTTTTTTAATAAAGGACTTGTGTTTTTATTTACTTTTTTTACACTTTCTTTGTGAAATGGTAGGGGTTCAATGTACCCCTTACCAATTCACATAGGGGGGGGCCGGGATCTGGTGGTCCCCTTTGTTAAAGGGGTCTTCCAGATTCCGATAAGCCCCCTGCCCGCAGACCCCCACAACCACCGGGCAAGGGTTGTGAGGATGAGGCCCTTGTCCCCATCAACATGGGGACATCCTCCCCATGTTGAGGGCATGTGGCCTGGTACGGTTCAGGAGGGAGGGGGGGCCGCTCTCTCGTCCCCCCCTCTTCCCCTGCGGCCGGCCAGGTTGCGTGCTCGGATAAGGGTCTGGTATGGATTTTTGGGGGGACTCCACGCCATTTTTTTAAATTTGGGGTGGAGTTCCCCTTAAAATCCATGCCAGATCTGAAGGGCCTGGTATGAATATTTAGGGGGAACCGTACGCTATTTTTTTTTTAATTTGCAGGGGGGTTCCCCTTAATATCCATTCCAGACCTGAAGGGCCTGGTAATTGAATTTGGGGGAACCCCCATGCTTTTTTTTTTTTTTTTTTTATCAATGACTTTTCTATGTATTGATAAAAGCCGACAATTCATTAATAGCCGCGAGTGAGTTTTAAATGACTTTTTTTCCTTCAAAAATGAAATTTTATGCAGGGACAGTTCTAAGCACGGGAAACATGCGCGACTTTACATGCATAGGTACGAAATTTAAAGGAAAATTTCACTTTTATTTTTTCATTTTAAGCATTATTAAAATCACTACTCCCGTAAAAATGTCTATTTTTTTAACTTTTTTTTGCATTGATACATGTCCCCTGGGGCAGGACCCGGGTCCCCAAACACTTTTTAGGACAATAAATTGCATATTAGCCTTTAATTTAGCACTTTAGATTTCGAACGTTAAAGTCCATTGTATTTAATAGGGTTCTAAAGTTCACGCGAGCATTCTGTCTGTTCGCAGGTTCTGGTGCGAACCGAACAGGGGGGTGTTCGGCTCATCTCTGTTCCACAGCAAAAGTGAAAGTTTAGAATAAAAAAAAATGCCAGTAATTTACATTTCCTGGTCAGCATCTTATTTTGTAAAAAATACACAAGGATCAACCCCAAAGGTCCCCCCAAAATACATATCAGACCCTTTAGAGTCTTTAAATCCTGAAATAAACCCAAGCAGTTTTGGCTCATCCCTGGGGTCTGTTCACACCTAAGCGTTTTATTTTCAGGCAGAAAGTCACACATTTTTTGCAGAGATTTTGCTACGACTTTGCTGCGACTTTGCTGCGATTTTGCCACATTTTTGTACAAGTTAAAAGGTCACCAATATAAAAAGCAGAAAATGCCTGTAATCTGCCAAAAAAGAAGCTCATGTACTTTTTTGAGCTTCAAGCATTTTGCTTCACATGACAAAATGCTCAGATGTGAACAGGGGCCATTGAAATTAATGAGATTTGTCTTTTGGGCGTTTTTAGAGCTGAGGTTTACAGCAGAAAAATGCCCAAAATGCCTAGAGCCTAATTTTGAGTAGGGATATTGCAATCAGGGCTGCTGTTAGAAATCATGGGGTAATACATAGATTGTGGTGGTCTGGAGTATGTAGCATGCAGAGTGCAGGGGTTAGGAGGGGGTAACAGGCAAAGGCAGCAAATGGGGGTATAGAAAAGTCCTGTCGCATTTGACGGCCCAAAAAAAACTATGCCACTGACGGGGACTGTCTTGCAACTGTGTACAATGAACGCAGATGCAGCGAGGTGGTGCAGGTATTTAGCGGTTAACTCAGGAGTTTTTTTTTATAATCAAATTTTTCTTTTTTTTTTTATTATAAGCTTCAACATTTTCCATTTCCATTCAACATTGTACGTTTACATAAGGACACATAAGCATTGCAAAACAGAACTAAGTACAAAATTATCTTATCGAAATAATTTCCCCCCCCCCCCAAGAGAAAGAAAAGAAGAGAAAAAAAAAAGTATATAATTCCCTCTCCCCCCCTCCCTCAGCGCCATCCCTGGCTGCGGTGGAGTAAGTCTGCTCTGTCCCCACTCACTCCTTTCTTTCTACTTATGTTGTGTGTTATCCTACTGTGTCCTTATTTGTCCCGTGAACAGTGCCCCCTCCTACTTCCAAAGAGGCCATTAATGGCCATGGTGTCTATTCTTTTTATGTGGGGGGGGGGGGGGAATTTGAAAAATACAGGACAATATATGTGTATTTATTTGTGCCTCGTGGTTAGGTATTGATTACCCATTGTTGTGTATAGCGGCCCCCATGGCCTAATTCCCCAGCTTGAGAAAGAACAAACAAACTTTAGAAAAAAAAAAAAAAAAAACACGTGTTTATTTATTAATTCCCCTCTACCAGGGCCTCTTAAGAGGCCACTAATGACCATGGTGTTTAGATATAAATGATTGTACCTTGTGATATCTTCGCCCGTATTTACGTTCAGGCGATCCTCCCGACCTACTCTTCCCCCAATTTTAAGTGACAGACCCATATTCCCCAAGGGAATAAAATGAAAAATTGTGATGTCCTCGCAGTGATCATGTACAATCTCTGTCCTTATATTACTTCCAGTCCCTCTTCTCCTGTGTGTGCCCTACTCCTTATCCTCCACCCCCCCTCCCATCCCTTCCCTCTCTTCCCCAGCATGACTCAACTCCCTCTCTCTCTCTCCCAGTCAGGGCAGACATCTCACTCCACACCATCAACACAGTCAGAATTTATTAGGGAGGTCGATGGGAGAGAGAGGGAGGGGAGAAAGAGAAAAACAAAAGAAAAACAAAAGAAAAAAAAACAAAAAACAAAAAACAAAACCATATATCAGTCCTGGTCAAGGTTCATGATTCGGTTATTTATACTTCTATAGCTTAACCCATAAGAAACTATACTGGGGGTCCTTATGGATCCACTATGCCCCCTGCTTTCCCCCTCCATATCTCCTATCTTCAGCCCATTTCAGGTGCACACTAGGGATGAGCTCGGTGTTCGAGTCGAACATACGTTCGACTCGAACATCGGCTGTTCGATCGTTCGACGAAGATCTAACGATTTGGGCCGTTCGCGCCTAATTCGAGTGACGCGAACGGCCCACAATGCACTACGCCATCGCAGTGTCATCCAGGCGCTGTGATTGGCCAAGCATGCACTGTAACCCCGCATGCTTGGCCAATCACAGCGCCGGCAGCGAGGAGAGCAATGATTGGCCACAGGCAGGATGCCTGTGGCCAATTATTGCTGAGGGTGTTTAGTACACGCCCCACACTATAAAAGGCCGCCAGCACGGCGGCCTAGTGTAGTGTGTTCCAGAGCAGGGAAAGAGAAGCATAGGCAGGGACAGTGACATTTTTTTTCTTGCTTAACCTGGATTCCTTTAGTTTAGGGAAAGAGAAGGATAGGTAGGGAGAGTGTCAGTGTGTTTTACTGTGCGAATCCTTGTTTCTAGGGACAGGGAAGGACAGTGAGGGAAATTCTCCTTGTGCTATAGTGTGCTAAAGCATTGATCATCAACCATCTTTAAAAAATCATTTTTTCTAGGGACAGAAAACTATAGGTAGGGAGAGTGTCAGTGTGTTTTACTGTGATAATCCTTGTTTCTAGGGACAGGGAAGGACAGTGAGGGAAATTCTCCTTGTGCTATAGTGTGCTAAAGCATTGATCATCAACCATCTTTAAAAAAACATTTTTTCTAGGGACAGAAAACTATAGGTAGGAAGAGTGTCAGTTTCTTTCACTGTGATAATCCTTGTTTCTAGGGACAGGGAAGGACAGTGAGGGAAATTCTCCTTGTGCTATAGTGTGCTAAAGCATTGATCATCAACCATCTTTAAAAAAACATTTTTTCTAGGGACAGAAAACTATAGGTAGGAAGAGTGTCAGTTTCTTTCACTGTGATAATCCTTGTTTCTAGGGACAGGGAAGGACAGTGAGGGAAATTCTCCTTGTGCTATAGTGTGCTAAAGCATTGATCATCAATCAGCTTTAAAAAAACATTTTTTCTAGGGACAGAAAACTATAGGTAGGAAGAGTGTCAGTTTCTTTCACTGTGATAATCCTTGTTTCTAGGGACAGGGAAGGACAGTGAGGGAAATTCTCCTTGTGCTATAGTGTGCTAAAGCATTGATCATCAACCGTCTTTAAAAAAACATTTTTTCTAGGGACAGAAAACTATAGGTAGGAAGAGTGTCAGTTTCTTTCACTGTGATAATCCTTGTTTCTAGGGACAGGGAAGGACAGTGAGGGAAATTCTCCTTGTGCTATAGTGTGCTAAAGCATTGATCATCAACCGTCTTTAAAAAAACATTTTTTCTAGGGACAGAAAACTATAGGTAGGAAGAGTGTCAGTTTCTTTCACTGTGATAATCCTTGTTTCTAGGGACAGGGAAGGACAGTGAGGGAAATTCTACTTGTGCTATAGTGTGCTAAAGCATTGATCATCAATCAGCTTTAAAAAAACATTTTTTCTAGGGACAGAAAACTATAGGTAGGAAGAGTGTCAGTTTCTTTCACTGTGATAATCCTTGTTTCTAGGGACAGGGAAGGACAGTGAGGGAAATTCTCCTTGTGCTATAGTGTGCTAAAGCATTGATCATCAACCGTCTTTAAAAAAACATTTTTTCTACGGACAGAAAACTATAGGTAGGAAGAGTGTCAGTTTCTTTCACTGTGATAATCCTTGTTTCTAGGGACAGGGAAGGACAGTGAGGGAAATTCTACTTGTGCTATAGTGTGCTAAAGCATTGATCATCAATCAGCTTTAAAAAAAACATTTTTTCTAGGGACAGAAAACTATAGGTAGGAAGAGTGTCAGTTTCTTTCACTGTGATAATCCTTGTTTCTAGGGACAGGGAAGGACAGTGAGGGAAATTCTCCTTGTGCTATAGTGTGCTAAAGCATTGATCATCAACCATCTTTAAAAAAAAAAAATTCTAGGGACAGAAAACTATAGGTAGGAAGAGTGTCAGTTTCTTTCACTGTGATAATCCTTGTTTCTAGGGACAGGGAAGGACAGTGAGGGAAATTCTCCTTGTGCTATAGTGTGCTAAAGCATTGATCATCAACCATCTTTAAAAAAACATTTTTTCTAGGGACAGAAAACTATAGGTAGGAAGAGTGTCAGTTTCTTTCACTGTGATAATCCTTGTTTCTAGGGACAGGGAAGGACAGTGAGGGAAATTCTCCTTGTGCTATACTGTGCTAAAGCATTCCTCATCAACCATCTTTGAAATCCTTGTTTTTTGGACAGTCAGGGACAGTCATCTATCGCTGGACAGGACGGTCAGCGGTAAGGTGCATATTACCGCTGACTCATGGTCCAGCAGGCATGGACAGGGACGTTACCTTTCTTTCACGGCCCATTGGGTCACTCTTTTGGCAGCTGGGAAGGATGCAGGACAAGGTGCAGTAGTGTTGGAGGTTGTTCCACCGCCACGCCTCCAAAATGCTACTACTGGTTGTGACACACCTCTCTCCTCCACCCCCTCCTCTTCTTCTTCCTCCATGGCCTCTTCCTGTGGTTTGTCCTCTGAACCAGCGGTGCTCCGTAGCCGTTCAAGGGGCTACGCAAGTACGCAGGCAAAAAGATGCCATGCCGTGCTTGCGCTGGTGTGTTTGGGGGACAGAAGCCACACTGGGGCAGAGGTCCTGTCTGCTCTGCAGGGCCAGGCCGAGAGGTGGTTGACGCCACGCCAGCTTAAGCCAGGAATGGTGGTTTGCGACAGTGGCACCAACCTCCTCTCCGCCCTCCGACAGGGACAACTGACCCATGTGCCCTGTGTGGCTCACGTCCTTAACCTGGTGGTGCAGCGGTTCTTGGGCAGGTACCCGGGCTTACAGGATGTCCTGAGGCAGGCCAGGAAAGTCTGTGTGCATTTCCGCAGATCTTATAATGCCAGTGCTCGCCTGGCTGAGCTGCAAAAGGAGTTGAACCTGCCCAAGAACCGCCTTATATGTGACATGCCCACCAGGTGGAACTCAACGTTGGCCATGCTGCAGCGGCTGCACACGCAGCAGAGGGCCATCAATGAGTACCTGTGCGACTACGGCACCAGGACAGGGTCAGGGGAGCTTGGTTTTTTCTCCACGCCAGTGGGGCATGATCAGGGATGCATGCACTGTCCTGGCACCATTTGAGGAGGCCACAAGGATGGTGAGCAGTGACAGTGCATGCATCAGTGACACTGTACCTCTTGTCCACCTGTTGGAGCACACGCTGCGTGGAATAATGGACAGGACACTTGAGGCAGAACAGAGGCAGGAAGAGGAGGACTTCCTTGCCTCTCAAGGCCCCCTTTACCCAGACAGTGTTCCTTCTGTCCCACCCATCGCACAGGAAGAGGAGGAGGAGAAGGAGGATTGTGTCAGCATGGAGGTGGAGGCTGGCACTCAGCATCATCAGCAGCAGTCTTTTAGGGATGATTTACAGTCCCGAGAAACCACTGGACTTGTACGTGGCTGGGAGGAGGTGGCTGCGGATCATGTCGTCCTTAGTGACCCAGAGGACTCCGGACCGAATGCCTCAGCAAACCTACGCTGCATGGCCTCCCTGATCCTGCAAAGTCTGCGGAAGGATCCTCGTATTCTTCGGATCAAGGAGAGGGACCATTACTGGCTGGCCACTCTCCTTGATCCACGGTACAAGGGTAAGGTTGCGGACCTTATGTTACCGTCGCAGAGGGAGCAGAGGATGAGACAACTCCGGGAGGCCTTGCAGAAAGGTCTGTGCAACGCGTTCCCAGAGACTGGGAGGTTACAAACTCCTGGTCCTGGACAACGAGTTGCTGAGGCTTCGGCCAGTCAAAGAAGGAGCGGTGGGGAAGGTGGCCGTCTGACCGATGCGTTCAGACAATTCTTTAGTCCGCAGCCCCAAAGTATGATCGGTTCCAGCAACCATCGCCAGCGTCTGATAAACATGGTGCAGGAATATCTAGGGGCAAGGTCAGACTTGGACACCTTCCCCACCGAAAATCCTCTGGCTTACTGGGTCTTGAGGATGGATCACTGGCCAGAGCTTGCACAGTATGCAATTGAGCTACTGGCCTGTCCTGCATCCAGCGTTCTTTCGGAACGCACATTCAGTGCTGCTGGAGGATTTGTCACGGATCACAGGGTGCGCCTGTCCACCGACTCGGTTGATCGACTGACTTTCATCAAGATGAACCAGTCTTGGATCACCACCAGCTACCACACACCTGATGCTGATATAACAGACTAATTGATTTTAACATGTCACATCCCTTCAAGACTGATGCTGATGCTGAGTGCCTGTGCTGTTATGTTGACTGGCTATCCTCCTCCTCCGAGTCCTCAATGATACGATTGATGATGATAGCTTGGAAGATCATTTTTGTTTATGGGTGCTGCCACCAGTGGCTAAGGCCCAATTTTTCAGCCCCTGTTTTACAGGGGCGTGTAATTACAATTTTTTTAGCAATAATTTGCCATAGGGCTCATTGCTGTGCTCCAAGTACAGTATCTGTGAGGGGTTGGAGTGTTGTGCCACCAGTGCCTAAGGCCCAATTTTTCAGCCCCTGTTTAACAGGGGCGTGTCATTACAATTTTTGAAGCAATACTTTGCAACAGGGCTCATTGCTGTGCTCCAAGTACAGTATCTGTGAGGGGTTGTAGTGTTGTGCCACCAGTGCCTAAGGCCCAATTTTTCAGCCCCTGTTCAACAGGGGCATGTAATTACAATTCTTGATCTAATAATTCACAGCAGGGCCCATTGCTGCACCCACCAAGAGTAACTCTGAGGGCTTACAGTGTTGTGGCAAGGCCACCACCACCACCACCACGAAAGGCCCAATTTTTCAGCCCCTGTTCAAAAGGGGCATGTAATTACAATTCTTGATCTAATAATTCACAGCAGGGCCCATTCCTGCACCCACCAAGAGTAACTCTGAGGGCTTACAGTGTTGTGGCAACACCACCACCACCACCACCACCACGAAAGGCCCAATTTTTCAGCCCCTGTTCAACAGGGGCATGCAATTACAATTCTTGATCTAATAATTCACAGCAGGGCCCATTGCTGCACCCACCAAGAGTAACTGTCAGGGCTTACAGTGTTGTGGCACCAGCACCACCATCAAAGGCCCAATTTTTACTACCACTGTTCAACAATTATATGTAATTAAAATTCCTGATATAATAGTTGACAGCAGGGCGTTCCAGCACCAACCAAGAGTAACTGTGAGTGCTTACAGTGTTGTGCCAACATCAACAACTAAGGGGCCTATTTCTGCAGAGTATATACGGCAGGTCCCTACTTTCAAACATCCAACTTACAAACGACTCCTACTTGCAAACGCAAGAAGACAACAGGAAGTGAGAGGAAATCTACCCCTTGGAAGGAAAATTCTCTCCTGTAAGAATTAATATGGGAGAAAGGTGTCTCCTCTGTACTGATGCTTTATCAGCAATCCTTGTTTCAAGAAAAACACCACATTTCAAAAATAGTTGTCATTGGGACGGAAAGTGAGGTGAAATGTTCTGAACAGGGGCACAGACAGCAAAACAAATGTTACAGGGGACCAGATGCGGAACGCGAGAAGGGGAGGGTCTATTCATGTATTACACAGGGAAGGAAGTTCCCCATCAGGTCCGCTCTACGAGGGGGCGGACCTGATGGGAACTTCCTTTACTGTGTAATACGTGAATAGACCCGCCCCTTCTCATGTTCCGCATCTGGTCCGCTTAGCGGACCTGATGGGGAACTTTAGAAGGGGCGGGTCTATACATTTAAAACACTGCGGAGGAAGTTCCCCATCAGGTCCGCTCAGGCACAACCAATGACGGACAGCGCTGGACATCGGGATCGCCGCGGGACACTGGATTTCATCGCTGGAATGTTTTTTTTTTTTTTAATAAAGGACTTGTGTTTTTATTTACATTTTTTTACACTTTCTTTGTGAAATGGTAGGGGTTCAATGTACCCCTTACCAATTCACATAGGGGGGGGCCGGGATCTGGTGGTCCCCTTTGTTAAAGGGGTCTTCCAGATTCCGATAAGCCCCCTGCCCGCAGACCCCCACAACCACCGGGCAAGGGTTGTGAGGATGAGGCCCTTGTCCCCATCAACATGGGGACATCCTCCCCATGTTGAGGGCATGTGGCCTGGTACGGTTCAGGAGGGAGGGGGGGGCGCTCTCTCGTCCCCCCCTCTTCCCCTGCGGCCGGCCAGGTTGCGTGCTCGGATAAGGGTCTGGTATGGATTTTTGGGGGGACTCCACGCCATTTTTTTAAATTTGGGGTGGAGTTCCCCTTAAAATCCATGCCAGATCTGAAGGGCCTGGTATGGATATTTAGGGGGAACCGTACGCCATTTTTTTTTTTAATTTGCAGGGGGGTTCCCCTTAATATCCATTCCAGACCTGAAGGGCCTGGTAATTGAATTTGGGGGAACCCCCATGCTTTTTTTTTTTTTTTTTATCAATGACTTTTCTATGTATTGATAAAAGCCGACAATTCATTAATAGCCGCGAGTGAGTTTTAAATGACTTTTTTTCCTTCAAAAATGAAATTTTATGCAGGGACAGTTCTAAGCACGGGAAACATGTGCGACTTTACATGCATAGGTACGAAATTTAAAGGAAAATTTCACTTTTATTTTTTCATTTTAAGCATTATTAAAATCACTACTCCCGTAAAAATGTCTATTTTTTTTACTTTTTTTTGCATTGATACATGTCCCCTGGGGCAGGACCCGGGTCCCCAAACACTTTTTAGGACAATAAATTGCATATTAGCCTTTAATTTAGCACTTTAGATTTCGAACGTTCAAGTCCATTGTATTTAATAGGGTTCTAAAGTTCACGCTAGCATTCTGTCGGTTCGCAGGTTCTGGTGCGAACCGAACAGGGGGGTGTTCGGCTCATCTCTGTTCCACAGCAAAAGTGAAAGTTTAGAATAAAAAAAAAATGCCAGTAATTTACATTTCCTGGTCAGCATCTTATTTTGTAAAAAATACACAAGGATCAACCCCAAAGGTCCCCCCAAAATACATATCAGACCCTTTAGAGTCTTTAAATCCTGAAATAAACCCAAGCAGTTTTGGCTCATCCCTGGGCTCTGTTCACACCTAAGCGTTTTATTTTCAGGCAGAAAGTCACACATTTTTTGCAGAGATTTTGCTGCGACTTTGCTGCGACTTTGCTGCGATTTTGCCACATTTTTGTACAAGTTAAAAGGTCACCAATATAAAAAGCAGAAAATGCCTGTAATCTGCCAAAAAAAGCTCATGTACTTTTTTGAGCTTCAAGCGTTTTGCTTCACATGACAAAATGCTCAGATGTGAACAGGGGCCATTGAAATTAATGAGATTTGTCTTTTGGGCGTTTTTAGAGCTGAGGTTTACAGCAGAAAAATGCCCAAAATGCCTAGAGCCTAATTTTGAGTAGGGATTAGGGATGAGCTTCGTGTTCGAGTCGAACATACGTTCGACTCGAACATCGGCTGTTCGATCGTTCGACGAAGATCGAACGATTTGGGCCGTTCGCGCCAAATTCGAGTGACGCGAACGGCCCACAATGCACTACGCCATCGCAGTGTCATCCAGGCGCTGTGATTGGCCAAGCATGCACTGTGACCCCGCATGCTTGGCCAATCACAGCGCCGGCAGCGAGGAGAGCAATGATTGGCCACAGGCAGGATGCCTGTGGCCAATTATTGCTGAGGGTGTTTAGTACACGCCCCACACTATAAAAGGCCGCCAGCACGGCGGCCTAGTGTAGTGTGTTCCGGAGCAGGGATAGAGCAGCATAGGCAGGGACAGTGACTGTTATTTCTTTCTTGCTTAACCTGGATTCCTTTAGTTTAGGGAAAGAGAAGGATAGGTAGGGAGAGTGTCAGTGTGTTTTGTGCTTGTGCTATAGTGTGCTTAAAAAAAACATTTATTCTAGGGACAGAAAACTGTAGGTAGGGACAGTGTCAGTTTCTTTCACTCTGCAAGTCCTTGTTTCCAGGGACCTGGAAGGACAGTGAGTGAATTCTCCTTGTGCTATATTGTGCTTAAAAAAACATTTATTCTAGGGACAGAAAACTGTAGGTAGGGAGAGTGTCAGTTTCTTTCACTCTGCAAGTCCTTGTTTCCAGGGACCTGTAAGGACAGTGAGTGAATTGTCCTTGTGCTATATTGTGCTTAAAAAAACATTTATTCTAGGGACAGAAAACTGTAGGTAGGGAGAGTGTCAGTTTATTTCACTCTGCAAGTCCTTGTTTCCAGGGACCTGGAAGGACAGTGAGTGAATTCTCCTTGTGCTATATTGTGCTTAAAAAAAACATTTATTCTAGGGACAGAAAACTGTAGGTAGGGACAGTGTCAGTTTCTTTCACTCTGCAAGTCCTTGTTTCCAGGGACCTGTAAGGACAGTGAGTGAATTGTCCTTGTGCTATATTGTGATTAAAAAAAACATTTTTTCTAGGGACAGAAAACTGTAGGTAGGGAGAGTGTTTTTTTTCTTTCACTCTGCAAGTCCTTGTTTCCAGGGACCTGTAAGGACAGTGAGTGAATTGTCCTTGTGCTATATTGTGCTTAAAAAAAACATTTTTTCTAGGGACAGAAAACTGTAGGTAGGGAGAGTGTTTTTTTTCTTTCACTCTGCAAGTCCTTGTTTCCAGGGACCTGTAAGGACAGTGAGTGAATTGTCCTTGTGCTATATTGTGCTTAAAAAAAACATTTATTCTAGGGACAGAAAACTGTAGGTAGGGAGAGTGTCAGTTTATTTCACTCTGCAAGTCCTTGTTTCCAGGGACCTGGAAGGACAGTGAGTGAATTGTCCTTGTGCTATATTGTGATTAAAAAAAACATTTATTCTAGGGACAGAAAACTGTAGGTAGGGAGAGTGTCAGTTTATTTCACTCTGCAAGTCCTTGTTTCCAGGGACCTGTAAGGACAGTGAGTGAATTGTCCTTGTGCTATATTGTGATTAAAAAAAACATTTTTTCTAGGGACAGAAAACTGTAGGTAGGGAGAGTGTTTTTTTTCTTTCACTCTGCAAGTCCTTGTTTCCAGGGACCTGTAAGGACAGTGAGTGAATTGTCCTTGTGCTATATTGTGCTTAAAAAAAACATTTATTCTAGGGACAGAAAACTGTAGGTAGGGAGAGTGTCAGTTTATTTCACTCTGCAAGTCCTTGTTTCCAGGGACCTGGAAGGACAGTGAGTGAATTGTCCTTGTGTTATATTGTGATTAAAAAAAACATTTTTTCTAGGGACAGAAAACTGTAGGTAGGGAGAGTGTTTTTTTTCTTTCACTCTGCAAGTCCTTGTTTCCAGGGACCTGTAAGGACAGTGAGTGAATTGTCCTTGTGCTATATTGTGATTAAAAAAAACATTTTTTCTAGGGACAGAAAACTGTAGGTAGGGAGAGTGTTTTTTTTCTTTCACTCTGCAAGTCCTTGTTTCCAGGGACCTGTAAGGACAGTGAGTGAATTGTCCTTGTGCTATATTGTGCTTAAAAAAAACATTTATTCTAGGGACAGAAAACTGTAGGTAGGGAGAGTGTCAGTTTATTTCACTCTGCAAGTCCTTGTTTCCAGGGACCTGGAAGGACAGTGAGTGAATTGTCCTTGTGTTATATTGTGATTAAAAAAAACATTTTTTCTAGGGACAGAAAACTGTAGGTAGGGAGAGTGTTTTTTTTCTTTCACTCTGCAAGTCCTTGTTTCCAGGGACCTGTAAGGACAGTGAGTGAATTGTCCTTGTGCTATATTGTGATTAAAAAAAACATTTTTTCTAGGGACAGAAAACTGTAGGTAGGGAGAGTGTTTTTTTTCTTTCACTCTGCAAGTCCTTGTTTCCAGGGACCTGTAAGGACAGTGAGTGAATTGTCCTTGTGCTATATTGTGCTTAAAAAAAACATTTATTCTAGGGACAGAAAACTGTAGGTAGGGAGAGTGTCAGTTTATTTCACTCTGCAAGTCCTTGTTTCCAGGGACCTGTAAGGACAGTGAGTGAATTGTCCTTGTGCTATATTGTGATTAAAAAAAACATTTTTTCTAGGGACAGAAAACTGTAGGTAGGGAGAGTGTTTTTTTTCTTTCACTCTGCAAGTCCTTGTTTCCAGGGACCTGTAAGGACAGTGAGTGAATTGTCCTTGTGCTATATTGTGCTTAAAAAAAACATTTTTTCTAGGGACAGAAAACTGTAGGTAGGGAGAGTGTTTTTTTTCTTTCACTCTGCAAGTCCTTGTTTCCAGGGACCTGTAAGGACAGTGAGTGAATTGTCCTTGTGCTATATTGTGCTTAAAAAAAACATTTATTCTAGGGACAGAAAACTGTAGGTAGGGAGAGTGTCAGTTTATTTCACTCTGCAAGTCCTTGTTTCCAGGGACCTGGAAGGACAGTGAGTGAATTGTCCTTGTGCTATATTGTGATTAAAAAAAACATTTATTCTAGGGACAGAAAACTGTAGGTAGGGAGAGTGTCAGTTTATTTCACTCTGCAAGTCCTTGTTTCCAGGGACCTGTAAGGACAGTGAGTGAATTGTCCTTGTGCTATATTGTGATTAAAAAAAACATTTTTTCTAGGGACAGAAAACTGTAGGTAGGGAGAGTGTTTTTTTTCTTTCACTCTGCAAGTCCTTGTTTCCAGGGACCTGTAAGGACAGTGAGTGAATTGTCCTTGTGCTATATTGTGCTTAAAAAAAACATTTATTCTAGGGACAGAAAACTGTAGGTAGGGAGAGTGTCAGTTTATTTCACTCTGCAAGTCCTTGTTTCCAGGGACCTGGAAGGACAGTGAGTGAATTGTCCTTGTGTTATATTGTTATTAAAAAAAACATTTTTTCTAGGGACAGAAAACTGTAGGTAGGGAGAGTGTTTTTTTTCTTTCACTCTGCAAGTCCTTGTTTCCAGGGACCTGTAAGGACAGTGAGTGAATTGTCCTTGTGCTATATTGTGATTAAAAAAAACATTTTTTCTAGGGACAGAAAACTGTAGGTAGGGAGAGTGTTTTTTTTCTTTCACTCTGCAAGTCCTTGTTTCCAGGGACCTGTAAGGACAGTGAGTGAATTGTCCTTGTGCTATATTGTGCTTAAAAAAAACATTTATTCTAGGGACAGAAAACTGTAGGTAGGGAGAGTGTCAGTTTATTTCACTCTGCAAGTCCTTGTTTCCAGGGACCTGGAAGGACAGTGAGTGAATTGTCCTTGTGCTATATTGTGATTAAAAAAAACATTTTTTCTAGGGACAGAAAACTGTAGGTAGGGAGAGTGTCAGTTTCTTTCACTGTGAAAGTCCTTGTTTCAAGGGACAGAGAAGGACACCTGAAGGTAGCCCTTATTGCTTTTTTCCCATCTCCCTGCAGGCCATCTATTAGAATGTCTGGAAGGCAAACAAGGAGAGGCAGACAGTCAGGAGGCAATAAAAGAGGGCAAGCAGGCTCTGTGTCTGGGGGCAACAGTGCTGGTCGTGGACGCGGTGCATTGTCATCAGCACATGGCCATGGGACACGCTTGTCCTTCTTTTCGGCAGCTGGACATGTTGAGCCACATCATGCCGAAGACTTGGTAGAGTGGATGACCAAGCCCTCCTCCTCCTCCTCATCCTCTCTCACCCAGGCTCAGGGTACTGGAAAAGCAGCTGCCAAAGCGTCGTCTTCCCTGGTATCAATGTCAGACAAATCATCAGTCACTCCTTCCCTAGACCCACCATGTCCTCCTCCTGAGGAGTCCCCCGAACTGTTTCAGCACAGTGTTGGGTACATGCTCCAGGAGGATGCCCAGCGTTTCGAAGGGTCTGATGATGAAACCCAGCTAGAGGAAGGCAGTAGCGTGAGAGCAGACAGAGGGGATGCTCAAGAAGGACACCAATCTGGCAGTCATGTTCCAGCAGCTGCAGCATACTGCCAGATTGGCTCCAGTGATGAGGAGGGAGGGGATGATGAGGTCACTGACTCCACGTGGGTGCCTAATAGGAGAGAGGAGGAGGAGGAGGATGAGGAGGAGGCACATCTCCAACGAGGCAGGATGCCCTTTGGTGGCCAGCGTAAGGGCAGTACACCGACGGAATCACACCGCAGAGCTCCGCCTGTGCAGGGCGCTGCCTCTGCCCGTCATTCAAAAAGTTCTTTGGTGTGGGCCTTTTTTGAGGCTAGTGCATCAGATCGCACAGCTGCTGTTTGCAACATATGTCTCAAGCGTATATCGCATGGCCAAAACATCAGCCGCTTGGGTACCACATGCCTGACCAGACATATGTTGACCTGCCATGCAGCTCGTTGGCAAGCCTACCTCAAAGACCCACACCAAAGAACAAAGCGGACCTCTCCTTGCACCGCATCAGCTGGGATCTCCAACCCCACTATAACTTCAGTCCTCTCTGAAACATGCACTGAGAGGAATGAAGGTGTAGAATTAGGTGTGTCACAGCCAAGTACTTGCGCCCACTCTGCTAGCAGTACACCGACGTCCGATTCTAGCAGGCAAATTTCCCTGCCCCAGCTGCTGGACCGTCGAAAGAAGTTCACTCCCAGCCATCCACATGCCCAGCGGTTGAATGCTAGCTTGGCTAAATTGCTAGCGCTTCAACTGCTGCCTTTTCAGTTGGTAGACTCGGCCCCCTTCCGTGAGTTTGTGCAATGTGCAGTTCCTCAGTGGCAGGTTCCCAAACGCCACTTTTTCTCACGGAAGGCTATTCCGGCTCTCTACCGTCATGTGGAAGGCAATGTCTTGGCCTCGCTGGACAGGGCGGTCAGCGGTAAGGTGCATATTACCGCTGACTCATGGTCCAGCAGGCATGGACAGGGACGTTACCTTTCTTTCACGGCCCATTGGGTCACTCTTTTGGCAGCTGGGAAGGATTCAGGACAAGGTGCAGTAGTGTTGGAGGTTGTCCCACCACCACGCCTCCAAAATGCTACTACTGGTTGTGACACACCTCTCTCCTCCACCCCCTCCTCTTCTTCTTCCTCCATGGCCTCTTCCTGTGGTTTGTCCTATGAACCAGCGGTGCTCCGTAGCCGTTCACGGGGCTACGCAAGTACGCAGGCAAAAAGATGCCATGCCGTGCTTGCGCTGGTGTGTTTGGGGGACAGAAGCCACACTGGGGCAGAGGTCCTGTCTGCTCTGCAGGGCCAGGCCGAGAGGTGGTTGACGCCACGCCAGCTTAAGCCAGGAATGGTGGTTTGCGACAATGGCACCAACCTCCTCTCCGCCCTCCGACAGGGACAACTGACCCATGTGCCCTGTGTGGCTCACGTCCTTAACCTGGTGGTGCAGCGCTTCTTGGGCAGGTACCCGGGCTTACAGGATGTCCTGAGGCAGGCCAGGAAAGTCTGTGTGCATTTCCGCAGATCTTATAATGCCAGTGCTCGCCTGGCTGAGCTGCAAAAGGAGTTGAACCTGCCCAAGAACCGCCTTATATGTGACATGCCCACCAGGTGGAACTCAACGTTGGCCATGCTGCAGCGGCTGCACACGCAGCAGAGGGCCATCAATGAGTACCTGTGCGACTACGGCACCAGGACAGGGTCAGGGGAGCTTGGTTTTTTTTTCTCCACGCCAGTGGGGCATGATCAGGGATGCATGCACTGTCCTGGCACCATTTGAGGAGGCCACGAGGATGGTGAGCAGTGACAGTGCATGCATCAGTGACACTGTACCTCTTGTCCACCTGTTGGAGCACACGCTGCGTGGAATAATGGACAGGGCACTTGAGGCAGAACAGAGGCAGGAAGAGGAGGACTTCCTTGCCTCTCAAGGCCCCCTTTACCCAGACAGTGTTCCTTCTGTCCCACCCATCGCACAGGAAGAGGAGGAGGAGGAGGAGGAGGAGGAGGAGGATTGTGTCAGCATGGAGGTGGAGGCTGGCACTCAGCATCATCAGCAGCAGTCTTTTAGGGATGATTTACAGTCCCAAGAAACCAGTGGACTTGTACGTGGCTGGGAGGAGGTGGCTGCGGATCATGTCGTCCTTAGTGACCCAGAGGACTCCGGAGCGAATGCCTCAGCAAACCTACGCTGCATGGCCTCCCTGATCCTGCAAAGTCTGCGGAAGGATCCTCGTATTCTTCGGATCAAGGAGAGGGACCATTACTGGCTGGCCACTCTCCTTGATCCACGGTACAAGGGTAAGGTTGCGGACCTTATGTTACCGTTGCAGAGGGAGCAGAGGATGAGACAACTCCGGGAGGCCTTGCAGAAAGGTCTGTGCAACGCGTTCCCAGAGACTGGGAGGTTGCAAACTCCTGGTCCTGGACAACGAGTTGCTGAGGCTTCGGCCAGTCAAAGAAGGAGCGGTGGGGAAGGTGGCCGTCTGACCGATGCGTTCAGACAATTCTTTAGTCCGCAGCCCCAAAGTATGATCGGTTCCAGCAACCATCGCCAGCGTCTGATAAACATGGTGCAGGAATATCTAGGGGCAAGGTCAGACTTGGACACCTTCCCCACCGAAAATCCTCTGGCTTACTGGGTCTTGAGGATGGATCACTGGCCAGAGCTTGCACAGTATGCAATTGAGCTACTGGCCTGTCCTGCATCCAGCGTTCTTTCGGAACGCACATTCAGTGCTGCTGGAGGATTTGTCACGGATCACAGGGTGCGCCTGTCCACCGACTCGGTTGATCGACTGACTTTCATCAAGATGAACCAGTCTTGGATCACCACCAGCTACCACACACCTGATGCTGATATAACAGACTAATTGATTTTAACATGTCACATCCCTTCAAGACTGATGCTGATGCTGAGTGCCTGTGCTGTTATGTTGACTGGCTATCCTCCTCCTCCGAGTCCTCAATGATACGATTGATGATGATAGCTTGTAAGATCATTTTTGTTTATGGGTGCCGCCACCAGTGCCTAACGCCCAATTTTTCAGCCCCTGTTTAACAGGGGCGTGTAATTACAATTTTTGAAGCAATACTTTGCAACAGGGCTCATTGCTGTGCTCAAAGTACAGTATCTGTGAGGAGTTGCAGTGTTGTGCCACCAGTGCCTAAGGCCCAATTTTTCAGCCCCTGTTTAACAGGGGCGTGTCATTACAATTTTTGAAGCAATACTTTGCAACAGGGCTCATTGGTGTGCTCCAAGTACAGTATCTGTGAGGAGTTGCAGTGTTGTGCCACCAGTGCCTAAGGCCCAATTTTTCAGCCCCTGTTTAACAGGGGCGTGTCATTACAATTTTTGAAGCAATACTTTGCAACAGGGCTCATTGCTGTGCTCCAAGTACAGTATCTGTGAGGAGTTGCAGTGTTGTGCCACCAGTGCCTAAGGCCCAATTTTTCAGCCCCTGTTTAACAGGGGCGTGTCATTACAATTTTTGAAGCAATACTTTGCAACAGGGCTCATTGCTGTGCTCCAAGTACAGTATCTGTGAGGGGTTGCAGTGTTGTGGCACCAGTGCCTAAGGCCCAATTTTTCTGCCCCTGTTCAACAGGGGCATGTAATTACAATTCTTGATCTAATAATTCACAGCAGGGCCCATTGCTGCACCCACCAAGAGTAACTGTCAGGGCTTACAGTGTTGTGGCACCAGCACCACCATCAAAGGCCCAATTTTTACTACCACTGTTCAACAATTATATGTAATTAAAATTCCTGATATAATAGTTGACAGCAGGGCGTTCCAGCACCAACCAAGAGTAACTGTGAGTGCTTACAGTGTTGTGCCAACACCAACAACTAAGGGGCCTATTTCTGCAGAGTATATACGGCAGGTCCCTACTTTCAAACATCCAACTTACAAACGACTCCTACTTGCAAACGCAAGAAGACAACAGGAAGTGAGAGGAAATCTACCACTAGGAAGGAAAATTCTCTCCTGTAAGAATAAATATGGGAGAAAGGTGTCTCCTCTGTACTGATGCTTTATCAGCAATCCTTGTTTCAAGAAAAACACCACATTTCAAAAACAGTTGTCATTGGGACGGAAAGTGAGGTGAAATGTTCTGAACAGGGGCACAGACAGCAAAACAAATGTTACAGGGGTGATAACCCTTACCTATGTTTTCCAAAAAGTTTAAAAATAGATTTTTGGTCTGGAGCTACACTTCAACAATGTACCTGTTCAAAATTACAAACAGACTCTACATAAGAACAAACCTACAGTCCCTGTCTTGTATGCACCGCCTGTATAGGGCTGTTCAGAGTATATAGGGCCTTTTTTATTTTATGTGCGGGGTTCCCCTTAATATCCATACAAGACCCAAAGGGGCTGGTAATGGGCTGGGGTAGGGGGGGGGTCATGGGGTAGCTATGCCATTTTTCTTAAAGAATTTCATCCATATTACCGGGACCAGACATTACATTAAAGCCGCAAGCAGTTTTAAATGGCTTTTTTTTCCTTTAGAAGTGTCATTTTGTGCAGGGACAGTTCTAAACACGGGAAACACGTGGCACTTCACAGGCATACTTTAGACACCCCCCAGGTACGATATTTAAAGGAATATTTGACTTTTTTTTTTTCACTTTATGCATCATTAAAATGACTGCTCCCGAAAAACGACCGTTTTTAAAACTTCTTTTTGCATTGATACATGTCCCCTGGTGCAGAACCCGGGTTCCCAAACCCTTTTTAGGACAATAACATGCATAATAGTTGTTATAATTAGCACTTTAGAATTCGAACGTTCGCATCCATTGTATTTAATAGGGTTCTAATGTTCGTTCGAACTTTCGGTCCGTTCGCGGGTTCTGGTGCGAACCGAACCCGGGGGTGTTCGGCTCATCACTAGTAGGGATATTGCAATCAGGGCTGCTGTTAGAAATCATGGGGTAATACATAGATTGTGGTGGTCTGGAGTATGTAGCATGCAGAGTGCAGGGGTTAGGAGGGGGTAACAGGCAAAGGCAGCAAATGGGGGTATAGAAAAGTCCTGTCGCATTTGACGGCCCAAAAAAACTATGCCACTGACGGGGACTGTCTTGCAACTGTGTACAATGAACGCAGATGCAGCGAGGTGGTGCAGGTATTTAGCGGTTAAATCAGGAGTTTTTTTTTATAATCAAATTTTTCTTTTTTTTTTTATTATAAGCTTCAACATTTTCCATTTCCATTCAACATTGTACGTTTACATAAGGACACATAAGCATTGCAAAACAGAACTAAGTACAAAATTATCTTATCGAAATAATTTCCCCCCCCCCAAGAGAAAGAAAAGAAGAGAAAAAAAAAAGTATATAATTCCCTCTCCCCCCCTCCCTCAGCGCCATCCCTGGCTGCGGTGGAGTAAGTCTGCTCTGTCCCCACTCACTCCTTTCTTTCTACTTATGTTGTGTGTTATCCTACTGTGTCCTTATTTGTCCCGTGAACAGTGCCCCCTCTGGGGGGGGGGGGAATTTGAAAAATGCAGGACAATATATGTGTATTTATTTGTGCCTCGTGGTTAGGTATTGATTACCCATTGTTGTGTATAGCGGCCCCCATGGCCTAATTCCCCAGCTTGAGAAAGAACAAACAAACTTTAGAAAAAAAAACAAAAAAAACACGTGTTTATTTATTAATTCCCCTCTACCAGGGCCTCTTAAGAGGCCACTAATGACCATGGTGTTTAGATATAAATGATTGTACCTTGTGATATCTTCGCCCGTATTTACGTTCAGGTGATCCTCCCGACCTACTCTTCCCCCAATTTTAAGTGACAGACCCATATTCCCCAAGGGAATAAAATGAAAAATTGTGATGTCCTCGCAGTGATCATGTACAATCTCTGTCCTTATATTACTTCCAGTCCCTCTTCTCCTGTGTGTGCCCTACTCCTTATCCTCCACCCCCCCCTCCCATCCCTTCCCTCTCTGCCCCAGCATGACTCAACTCCCTCTCTCTCTCTCCCAGTCAGGGCAGACATCTCACTCCACACCATCAACACAGTCAGAATTTATTAGGGAGGTCGATGGGAGAGAGAGGGAGGGGAGAAAGAGAAAAACAAAAGAAAAACAAAAGAAAAAAAAACAAAAAACAAAAAACAAAACCATATATCAGTCCTGGTCAAGGTTCATGATTCGGTTATTTATACTTCTATAGCTTAACCCATAAGCAACTATACTGGGGGTCCTTATGGATCCACTATGCCCCCTGCTTTCCCCCTCCATATCTCCTATCTTCAGCCCATTTCAGGTGCACACTAGGGATGAGCTCGGTGTTCGAGTCGAACATACGTTCGACTCGAACATCGGCTGTTCGATCATTCGACGAAGATCGAACGATTTGGGCCGTTCGCGCCTAATTCGAGTGACGCGAACGGCCCACAATGCACTACGCCATCGCAGTGTCATCCAGGCGCTGTGATTGGCCAAGCATGCACTGTGACCCCGCATGCTTGGCCAATCACAGCGCCGGCAGCGAGGAGAGCAATGATTGGCCACAGGCAGGATGCCTGTGGCCAATTATTGCTGAGGGTGTTTAGTACACGCCCCACACTATAAAAGGCCGCCAGCACGGCGGCCTAGTGTAGTGTGTTCCGGAGCAGGGAAAGAGAAGCATAGGCAGGGACAGTGACATTTTTTTTTCTTGCTTAACCTGGATTCCTTTAGTTTAGGGAAAGAGAAGGATAGGTAGGGAGAGTGTCAGTGTGTTTTGCTGTGCGAATCCTTGTTTCTAGGGACAGGGAAGGACAGTGAGGGAAATTCTCCTTGTGCTATAGTGTGCTAAAGCATTGATCATCAACCATCTTTATAAAATCATTTTTTCTAGGGACAGAAAACTATAGGTAGGGAGAGTGTCAGTGTGTTTTACTGTGATAATCCTTGTTTCTAGGGACAGGGAAGGACAGTGAGGGAAATTCTCCTTGTGCTATAGTGTGCTAAAGCATTGATCATCAATCAGCTTTAAAAAAACATTTTTTCTAGGGACAGAAAACTATAGGTAGGAAGAGTGTCAGTTTCTTTCACTGTGATAATCCTTGTTTCTAGGGACAGGGAAGGACAGTGAGGGAAATTCTCCTTGTGCTATAGTGTGCTAAAGCATTGATCATCAACCATCTTTAAAAAAACATTTTTTCTAGGGACAGAAAACTATAGGTAGGAAGAGTGTCAGTTTCTTTCACTGTGATAATCCTTGTTTCTAGGGACAGGGAAGGACAGTGAGGGAAATTCTACTTGTGCTATAGTGTGCTAAAGCATTGATCATCAATCAGCTTTAAAAAAACATTTTTTCTAGGGACAGAAAAATATAGGTAGGAAGAGTGTCAGTTTCTTTCACTGTGATAATCCTTGTTTCTAGGGACAGGGAAGGACAGTGAGGGAAATTCTCCTTGTGCTATAGTGTGCTAAAGCATTGATCATCAACCGTCTTTAAAAAAACATTTTTTCTAGGGACAGAAAACTATAGGTAGGAAGAGTGTCAGTTTCTTTCACTGTGATAATCCTTGTTTCTAGGGACAGGGAAGGACAGTGAGGGAAATTCTACTTGTGCTATAGTGTGCTAAAGCATTGATCATCAATCAGCTTTAAAAAAACATTTTTTCTAGGGACAGAAAACTATAGGATAGGAAGAGTGTCAGTTTCTTTCACTGTGATAATCCTTGTTTCTAGGGACAGGGAAGGACAGTGAGGGAAATTCTCCTTGTGCTATAGTGTGCTAAAGCATTAATCATCAACCGTCTTTAAAAAAACATTTTTTCTAGGGACAGAAAACTATAGGTAGGAAGAGTGTTAGTTTCTTTCACTGTGATAATCCTTGTTTCTAGGGACAGGGAAGGACAGTGAGGGAAATTCTCCTTGTGCTATAGTGTGCTAAAGCATTGATCATCAACCGTCTTTAAAAAAACATTTTTTCTAGGGACAGAAAACTATAGGTAGGAAGAGTGTCAGTTTCTTTCACTGTGATAATCCTTGTTTCTAGGGACAGGGAAGGACAGTGAGGGAAATTCTACTTGTGCTATAGTGTGCTAAAGCATTGATCATCAATCAGCTTTAAAAAAACATTTTTTCTAGGGACAGAAAACTATAGGTAGGAAGAGTGTCAGTTTCTTTCACTGTGATAATCCTTGTTTCTAGGGACAGGGAAGGACAGTGAGGGAAATTCTCCTTGTGCTATACTGTGCTAAAGCATTGATCATCAACCGTCTTTAAAAAAACATTTTTTCTAGGGACAGAAAACTATAGGTAGGAAGAGTGTCAGTTTCTTTCACTGTGATAATCCTTGTTTCTAGGGACAGGGAAGGACATTGAGGGAAATTCTACTTGTGCTATAGTGTGCTAAAGCATTGATCATCAATCAGCTTTAAAAAAACATTTTTTCTAGGGACAGAAAACTATAGGTAGGAAGAGTGTCAGTTTCTTTCACTGTGATAATCCTTGTTTCTAGGGACAGGGAAGGACAGTGAGGGAAATTCTCCTTGTGCTATAGTGTGCTAAAGCATTGATCATCAACCATCTTTAAAAAAACATTTTTTCTAGGGACAGAAAACTATAGGTAGGAAGAGTGTCAGTTTCTTTCACTGTGATAATCCTTGTTTCTAGGGACAGGGAAGGACAGTGAGGGAAATTCTACTTGTGCTATAGTGTGCTAAAGCATTGATCATCAATCAGCTTTAAAAAAACATTTTTTCTAGGGACAGAAAACTATAGGTAGGAAGAGTGTCAGTTTCTTTCACTGTGATAATCCTTGTTTCTAGGGACAGGGAAGGACAGTGAGGGAAATTCTCCTTGTGCTATAGTGTGCTAAAGCATTGATCATCAACCATCTTTAAAAAAACATTTTTTCTAGGGACAGAAAACTATAGGTAGGAAGAGTGTCAGTTTCTTTCACTGTGATAATCCTTGTTTCTAGGGACAGGGAAGGACAGTGAGGGAAATTCTACTTGTGCTATAGTGTGCTAAAGCATTGATCATCAATCAGCTTTAAAAAAACATTTTTTCTAGGGACAGAAAACTATAGGGTAGGAAGAGTGTCAGTTTCTTTCACTGTGATAATCCTTGTTTCTAGGGACAGGGAAGGACAGTGAGGGAAATTCTCCTTGTGCTATACTGTGCTAAAGCATTCCTCATCAACCATCTTTGAAATCCTTGTTTTTTGGACAGTCAGGGAAATTGTCGTTGTGCTATTCTGTGCGAAAGCAATCATCCTCAACCATATTTAGAAATCCTTAAGTAAAGGGACAGAGAAGGACACCTGAAGGTAGCCCTTATTGCTTTTTTCCCATCTCCCTGCAGGCCATCTATTAGAATGTCTGGAAGGCAAACAAGGAGAGGCAGACAGTCAGGAGGCAATAAAAGAAGGCAAGCAGGCTCTGTGTCTGGGGGCAACAGTGCTGGTCGTGGACGCGGTGCATTGTCATCAGCACATGGCCATGGGACACGCTTGTCCTTCTTTTCGGCAGCTGGACATGTTGAGCCACATCATGCCGAAGACTTGGTAGAGTGGATGACCAAGCCCTCCTCCTCCTCCTCATCCTCTCTCACCCAGGCTCAGGGTACTGGCAAAGCAGCTGCCAAAGCGTCCTCTTCCCTGGTATCAATGTCAGACTCATCATCAGTCACTCCTTCCCTAGACCCACCATGTCCTCCTCCTGAGGAGTCCCCCGAACTGTTTGAGCACAGTGTTGGGTACATGCTCCAGGAGGATGCCCAGCGTTTCGAAGGGTCTGATGATGAAACCCAGCTACAGGAAGGCAGTAGCGTGAGAGCAGACAGAGGGGATGCTCAAGAAGGACACCAATCTGGCAGTCATGTTCCAGCAGCTGCAGCATACTGCCAGATTGGCTCCAGTGATGAGGAGGGAGGGGATGATGAGGTCACTGACTCCACGTGGGTGCCTAATAGGAGAGAGGAGGAGGAGGAGGATGAGGAGGAGGCACATCTCCAACGAGGCAGGATGCCCTTTGGTGGCCAGCGTAAGGGCAGTACACCGACGGAATCACACCGCAGAGCTCCGCCTGTGCAGGGCGCTGCCTCTGCCCGTCATTCAAAAAGTTCTTTGGTGTGGGCCTTTTTTGAGGCTAGTGCATCAGATCGCACAGCTGCTGTTTGCAACATATGTCTCAAGCGTATATCGCGTGGCCAAAACATCAGCCGCTTGGGTACCACATGCCTGACCAGACATATGTTGACCTGCCATGCAGCTCGTTGGCAAGCCTACCTCAAAGACCCACACCAAAGAACAAAGCGGACCTCTCCTTGCACCGCATCAGCTGGGATCTCCAACCCCACTATAACTTCAGTCCTGTCTGAAACATGCACTGAGAGGAATGAAGGTGTAGAATTAGGTGTGTCACAGCCAAGTACTTGCGCCCACTCTGCTAGCAGTACACCGACGTCCGATTCTAGCAGGCAAATTTCCCTGCCCCAGCTGCTGGACCGTCGAAAGAAGTTCACTCCCAGCCATCCACATTCCCAGCGGTTGAATGCTAGCTTGGCTAAATTGCTAGCACTTCAACTGCTGCCTTTTCAGTTGGTAGACTCGGCCCCCTTCCGTGAGTTTGTGCAATGTGCGGTTCCTCAGTGGCAGGTTCCCAAACGCCACTTTTTCTCACGGAAGGCTATTCCGGCTCTCTACCGGCATGTGGAAGGCAATGTCTTGGCCTCGCTGGACAGGGCGGTCAGCGGTAAGGTGCATATTACCGCTGACTCATGGTCCAGCAGGCATGGACAGGGACGTTACCTTTCTTTCACGGCCCATTGGGTCACTCTTTTGGCAGCTGGGAAGGATGCAGGACAAGGTGCAGTAGTGTTGGAGGTTGTTCCACCGCCACGCCTCCAAAATGCTACTACTGGTTGTGACACACCTCTCTCCTCCACCCCCTCCTCTTCTTCTTCCTCCATGGCCTCTTCCTGTGGTTTGTCCTCTGAACCAGCGGTGCTCCGTAGCCGTTCAAGGGGCTACGCAAGTACGCAGGCAAAAAGATGCCATGCCGTGCTTGCGCTGGTGTGTTTGGGGGACAGAAGCCACACTGGGGCAGAGGTCCTGTCTGCTCTGCAGGGCCAGGCCGAGAGGTGGTTGACGCCACGCCAGCTTAAGCCAGGAATGGTGGTTTGCGACAATGGCACCAACCTCCTCTCCGCCCTCCGACAGGGACAACTGACCCATGTGCCCTGTGTGGCTCACGTCCTTAACCTGGTGGTGCAGCGCTTCTTGGGCAGGTACCCGGGCTTACAGGATGTCCTGAGGCAGGCCAGGAAAGTCTGTGTGCATTTCCGCAGATCTTATAATGCCAGTGCTCGCCTGGCTGAGCTGCAAAAGGAGTTGAACCTGCCCAAGAACCGCCTTATATGTGACATGCCCACCAGGTGGAACTCAACGTTGGCCATGCTGCAGCGGCTGCACACGCAGCAGAGGGCCATCAATGAGTACCTGTGCGACTACGGCACCAGGACAGGGTCAGGGGAGCTTGGTTTTTTTCTCCACGCCAGTGGGGCATGATCAGGGATGCATGCACTGTCCTGGCACCATTTGAGGAGGCCACGAGGATGGTGAGCAGTGACAGTGCATGCATCAGTGACACTGTACCTCTTGTCCACCTGTTGGAGCACACGCTGCGTGGAATAATGGACAGGGCACTTGAGGCAGAACAGAGGCAGGAAGAGGAGGACTTCCTTGCCTCTCAAGGCCCCCTTTACCCAGACAGTGTTCCTTCTGTCCCACCCATCGCACAGGAAGAGGAGGAGGAGGAGGAGGAGGAGGATTGTGTCAGCATGGAGGTGGAGGCTGGCACTCAGCATCATCAGCAGCAGTCTTTTAGGGATGATTTACAGTCCCAAGAAACCACTGGACTTGTACGTGGCTGGGAGGAGGTGGCTGCGGATCATGTCGTCCTTAGTGACCCAGAGGACTCCGGACCGAATGCCTCAGCAAACCTACGCTGCATGGCCTCCCTGATCCTGCAAAGTCTGCGGAAGGATCCTCGTATTCTTCGGATCAAGGAGAGGGACCATTACTGGCTGGCCACTCTCCTTGATCCACGGTACAAGGGTAAGGTTGCGGACCTTATGTTACCGTCGCAGAGGGAGCAGAGGATGAGACAACTCCGGGAGGCCTTGCAGAAAGGTCTGTGCAACGCGTTCCCAGAGACTGGGAGGTTACAAACTCCTGGTCCTGGACAACGAGTTGCTGAGGCTTCGGCCAGTCAAAGAAGGAGCGGTGGGGAAGGTGGCCGTCTGACCGATGCGTTCAGACAATTCTTTAGTCCGCAGCCCCAAAGTATGATCGGTTCCAGCAACCATCGCCAGCGTCTGATAAACATGGTGCAGGAATATCTAGGGGCAAGGTCAGACTTGGACACCTTCCCCACCGAAAATCCTCTGGCTTACTGGGTCTTGAGGATGGATCACTGGCCAGAGCTTGCACAGTATGCAATTGAGCTACTGGCCTGTCCTGCATCCAGCGTTCTTTCGGAACGCACATTCAGTGCTGCTGGAGGATTTGTCACGGATCACAGGGTGTGCCTGTCCACCGACTCGGTTGATCGACTGACTTTCATCAAGATGAACCAGTCTTGGATCACCACCAGCTACCACACACCTGATGCTGATATAACAGACTAATTGATTTTAACATGTCACATCCCTTCAAGACTGATGCTGATGCTGAGTGCCTGTGCTGTTATGTTGACTGGCTATCCTCCTCCTCCGAGTCCTCAATGATACGATTGATGATGATAGCTTGGAAGATCATTTTTGTTTATGGGTGCCGCCACCAGTGGCTAAGGCCCAATTTTTCAGCCCCTGTTTTACAGGGGCGTGTAATTACAATTTTTTTAGCAATAATTTGCCATAGGGCTCATTGCTGTGCTCCAAGTACAGTATCTGTGAGGGGTTGGAGTGTTGTGCCACCAGTGCCTAAGGCCCAATTTTTCAGCCCCTGTTTAACAGGGGCGTGTCATTACAATTTTTGAAGCAATACTTTGCAACAGGGCTCATTGCTGTGCTCCAAGTACAGTATCTGTGAGGGGTTGTAGTGTTGTGCCACCAGTGCCTAAGGCCCAATTTTTCAGCCCCTGTTCAACAGGGGCATGTAATTACAATTCTTGATCTAATAATTCACAGCAGGGCCCATTGCTGCACCCACCAAGAGTAACTCTGAGGGCTTACAGTGTTGTGGCAACGCCACCACCACCACCACCACGAAAGGCCCAGTTTTTCAGCCCCTGTTCAAAAGGGGCATGTAATTACAATTCTTGATCTAATAATTCACAGCAGGGCCCATTCCTGCACCCACCAAGAGTAACTCTGAGGGCTTACAGTGTTGTGGCAACACCACCACCACCACCACCACCACGAAAGGCCCAATTTTTCAGCCCCTGTTCAACAGGGGCATGCAATTACAATTCTTGATCTAATAATTCACAGCAGGGCCCATTGCTGCACCCACCAAGAGTAACTGTCAGGGCTTACAGTGTTGTGGCACCAGCACCACCATCAAAGGCCCAATTTTTACTACCACTGTTCAACAATTATATGTAATTAAAATTCCTGATATAATAGTTGACAGCAGGGCGTTCCAGCACCAACCAAGAGTAACTGTGAGTGCTTACAGTGTTGTGCCAACACCAACAACTAAGGGGCCTATTTCTGCAGAGTATATACGGCAGGTCCCTACTTTCAAACATCCAACTTACAAACGACTCCTACTTGCAAACGCAAGAAGACAACAGGAAGTGAGAGGAAATCTACCCCTTGGAAGGAAAATTCTCTCCTGTAAGAATTAATATGGGAGAAAGGTGTCTCCTCTGTACTGATGCTTTATCAGCAATCCTTGTTTCAAGAAAAACACCACATTTCAAAAATAGTTGTCATTGGGACGGAAAGTGAGGTGAAATGTTCTGAACAGGGGCACAGACAGCAAAACAAATGTTACAGGGGTGATAACCCTTACCTATGTTTTCCAAAAAGTTTAAAAATAGATTTTTGGGCTGGAGCTACACTTAAACAATGTACCTGTTCAAAATTACAAACAGATTCTACATAAGAACAAACCTACAGTCCCTGTCTTGTATGCACCGCCTGTATACGGCTGTTCAGAGTATATAGGGCCTTTTTTATTTTATGTGCGGGGTTCCCCTTAATATCCATACAAGACCCAAAGGGGCTGGTAATGGGCTGGGGTAGGGGGGGGTCATGGGGTAGCTATGCCATTTTTCTTAAAGATTTTCATCCATATTACCGGGACCAGACATTACATTAAAGCCGCAAGCAGTTTTAAATGGCTTTTTTTTCCATTAGAAGTGTCATTTTGTGCAGGGACAGTTCTAAACACGGGAAACACGTGGCACTTCACAGGCATACTTTAGACACCCCCCAGGTACGATATTTAAAGGAATATTTGACTTTTTTTTTTTCACTTTATGCATCATTAACCACTTAACGACCGCCCACCGCCGATTTACGTCGGCAGAATGGCACGGACAGGCAGAATCACGTAGATCTACGTGATGGCCTTTGTGCAGTTGGGGGGTCCATCCGGACCCCCCTTCACTGCAGTGAGCGGCCGTTAAGTGTTCGGGAGCGATCAGGCATGAGGGGGGGGGGGGGCCGCTCGATTCCGCCCCCCCCCTCGCGATCGCTCCCGGCCAATGAAAATGCTTCCTCCGCCATGTGATGTAAACAAGGCTGGAGGAAGTGATGTCATCTCCCTCGCCGCGGTCTTTCCGTTCCCGGCGCCGAGCAGAGAGGAAGCAGGTTAGTGCACTAACAGTCCACTGACACGTAGGTACACATAGGCACACAAATCACCCCCCAGTCACCCCCAGATCACCCCCCAGGTCACCCCAAAGCCCCCAATCACAGTGTCACTGATTGCAGTGATCATTTATTTTACTGATCACTGCATTTAGTGTCATCTGTGATTGTAAAAAGTTGCAGGGCAGTTAGGATTAGGCCCCTTTAGGTCCAGGGTAGCCCCCTAACCCCCCCTAATAAAGGTTTAACCCCTTGATCACCCCCAGGTAACCCTTTCACCCCCTAACTTCAGCGTCACTAAGCGATTGTTTTTCCGATCGCTGTATTCGTGTCGCTGGTGTTTTAGATAGGCAGTTATTTTTTTTTAGGTTCGCCGCAGGTTTTTATTAGTGTCAGGTACCCCCATATATTATTTTAACCCCCTGATTGCCCCTAGAGTTAACCCTTTCACCAGTGATCGCCGTATAAGCGTCACTGGTGTCACTGGTTAGCCAGTAAGTTATTTAGTTATTTAGGTTACCCGTCAGGTTTTTATATAGTGTCAGGTACCCCCATATTTAACCTAATAAAGATTTTAACCCCCTGATTGCCCCTAGTTAACCCTTTCACCAGTGATCACCATATAAAGGTTACGGGTGACGCTGGTTGATTAGTTTGCTTTTTATAGCATCAGGGCACCCGCCGTATATAACCCAATAAAGGTTTAACCCCCCTGATCGCCCGGCGGGTGAGATCAATTAGGTTTTAGCGCCAGAGAGGGTCTGCGTCGCCCCAGGCAGTGTTAGGTTAGTGACAGTAACGCTAACACCCACGCGCAAAGCATACACCCCCTTTAGTGGTATAGTATCTGATCAGATCTGATCAGATCTATACTAGCATCCCCAGCGGTTTAGGGTTCCCAAAAACGCAGTGTTAGCGGGATCAGCCCAGATACCTGCTAGCGCCTGCGTTTAGCCCCTCCGCCCAGCCCAGCCCAGCCCACCCAAGTGCAGTATCGATCGATCACTGTCACTTACCAAACACAACACACATAACTGCAGCGTTCGCAGTGCTTGGTTTTTGGGGCCCTGTACGCGGCTAGGCTCCCAAAAAGTCCCACACATGTGGTATCCCCGTACTCAGGAAAAGCAGCAGAATGTATTTTGGGGTGCAATTCCACATATAACCATGGCATGTGTGAGCAATATATCATTTAGTGACAACTTTTTGTACATTTTTTTTTCTTTTTGTCATTATTCAATCATTTGGGACAAAAAAAAAAAAATATTCAATGGGGTCAACATGCCTCTCAGCAAATAGCTTGGGGTGTCTACTTTCCAAAATGGGGTCATTTGGGGGGGTTTTGTGCCATCTTGGCATTTTATGGCCTTCAAAACTGTGATAGGTAGTGAGGAGTGAAATCAAAAATTTATGCCCTTAGAAACCTTGAAGGCGGTGCTTGGTTTTTGGGGTCCCGTACGCGGCTAGGCTCCCAATAAGTCCCACACATGTGGTTTCCCCGTACTCAGGAGAAGCAGCAGAATGTATTTTGGGGTGTAATTTCACATATGCCCATGGCATGTGTGAGCAATATATCATTTAGTGACAACTTTGTGCAAAAAAAAAAAAGTTTGTCATATTCCCGCAACTTGTGGCAAAATATAAAATATTCCATGGACTGAACATGCCTCTCAGTAAATAGCTTGGGGTGTCTACTTTCCAAAATGGGGTCATTTGGGGGGGTTTTGTGCTATTTTGGCATTTTATGGCCTTCGAAACTGTGATAGGTAGTGAGGAGTGAAATCAAAAATTTGCGCCCTTAGAAATCCTGAAGGCGGTGCTTGGTTTCCGGGGTCCCGTACGTGGCTAGGCTCCTAAAAAGTCCCACACATGTGGTATCCCCGTACTCAGGAGAAGCAGCAGAATGTATTTTGGGGTGCAATTCCACATATAACCATGGCATGTGTGAGCAATATATCATTTAGTGACAACTTTTTGTAATTTTTTTTTTTTTTGTCATTATTCAATCACTTGGGACAAAAAAAAAAAATATTCAATGGGCTCAACATGCCTCTCAGCAATTTCCTTGGGGTGTCTACTTTCCAAAATGGGGTCATTTGGGGGGGTTTTGTACTGCCCTGCCATTTTAGCACCTCAAGAAATGAGATAGGCAGTCATAAATTTAAAGCTGTGTAAATTTCAGAAAATGTACCCTAGTTTGTAAACGCTATAACTTTTGCGCAAACCAATAAATACACGCTTATTGACATTTTTTTTACTAAAGACATGTGGCTGAATACATTTTGGCCTAAATGTATGACTAAAATTGAGTTTATTCGATTTTTCTTATAACAAAAAGTAGAAAATATCTTTTTTTTTCAAAATTTTCGTTCTTTTTCCATTTATATCGCAAAAAATAAAAATCGCAGAGGCAATCAAATACCATTAAAAGAAAGCTCTATTTGTGGGAAGAAAAGGACGCAAATTTCATTTGGGTACAACATTGCATGTCCGCACAATTTACAGTTAAAGCAGCGCAGTGCCGAATCCCAAAAACAGGCTTGGTCCTAATGGCCCGAAATGGTCCGGGGCTTAAGTGGTTAAAATGACTGCTACCGAAAAACGACCGTTTTTAAAACTTCTGTTTGCATTGATACATGTCCCCTGGTGCAGAACCCGGGTTCCCAAACCCTTTTTAGGACAATAACATGCATAATAGTCGTTATAATTAGCACTTTAGAATTCGAACGTTCGCATCCATTGTATTTAATAGGGTTCTAATGTTCGTACGAACTTTCGGTCCGTTCGCGGGTTCTGGTGCGAACCGAACCCGGGGGTGTTCGGCTCATCACTAGTGCACACTGTATCCAGCCTTCCCAAGTCCTCTCAAATTCCCCTTTTTTGTCCTTCACTACTTGAGTCCACCTTTCGGCTTCCATTATCCGGTTAACCTCCTTTTTCCAGTCCTCTAGTGTTGGACAGGCGGCCTGTTTCCAAAATCTAGGGATCAATAATTTGGCTGCGTTCAATAGGTGTGGTGTGATACTCTTCCTGTAAGCTTTAACCACTTAAGCCCCGGACCATTTGGTAGCTAAAGGATCAGAGGTGATTTCAGAATTTTGCACTGCGCTGCTTTAACTGTAAATTGTGCGGACATGCAATGTTTTACCCAAACAAAATTTGTGTCCTTTTCTTCCCACAAATAGAGCTTTCTTTTTATGGTATTTGATTGCCTCTGTGATTTTAATTTTTTGCGATATAAACAGAAAAAGACCGAAAATTTTGAAAAAAAATTATATTTTCTACTTTTTGTTATAAGAAAAATCTAATAAACTCAATTTTAGTCATACATTTAGGCCAAAATGTATTCAGCCACATGTCTTTAGTAAAAAAAATGTCAATAAGCGTATATTTATTGGTTTGCGCAAAAGTTATAGTGTCTACAAACTAGGGTACATTTTCTGGAATTTACACAGCTTTTAATTTATGACTGCCTATCTCATTTCTTGAGGTGCTAAAATCGCAGGACACTGCAAAACCCCCCCAAATGACCCCATTTTGGAAAGTAGACATTCCAAGGAAATTGCTGAGAGGCATGTTGAGCCCATTGAATATATTTTTTTTTGTCTCAAGTGATTGAATAATGACTAAAAAAAAAAAAAAAAAAAAATTACAAAAAGTTGTCACTAAATTATATATTGCTCACACATGCCATGGTTATATGTGGAATTGCACCCCAAAATACATTTTGCTGCTTCTCCTGAGTACGGGGATACCACATGTGTGGGACTTTTTAGGAGCCTAGCCGCATACGGGGCCCCGAAAACCAAGCACCGCCTTCAGGATTTCTAAGGGCACAAATTTTTGATTTCACTCCTCACTACCTATCACAGTTTTGAAGGCCATAAAATGCCAAAATAGCACAACCCCCCCAAATGACCCCATTTTGGAAAGTAGACACCCCAAGCTATTTGCTGAGAGGCATGTTGAGTATTTTACAGCTCTAATTTGTTTTTGAAAATGAAGAAAGAAAATCATTTTTTTTTATTTTATTTTTTTTCCAATTTTCAAAACTTTTTGACAAAAAGCGAGATCTGCAACATACTCACCATACCTCTCAGCAAATAGCTTGGGGTGTCTACTTTCCAAAATGGGGTCATTTGGGGGGGTTTTGTGCCATCTGGGCATTCCATGGCCTCCGAAACTGTGATAGGCAGTGAGAAGTGAAATCAAAAATTTACACCCTTAGAAAGCCTGAAGGCGGTGATTGGTTTTTGGGGTCCCGTACGCGGCTAGGCTCCCAAAAAGTCTCACACATGTGGTATCCCCGTACTCAGGAGAAGCAACAGAATGTATTTTGGGGTGTAATTCCACATATGCCCATGGCATGTTTGAGCAATATATCACTTAGTAACAACTTTGTGCAAAAAAAATAAAATAAAATTGTCTTTTTTCCGCAACTTGTGTCAACATATAAAATATTCCATGGACTCGACATGCCTCTCAGTATATAGCTTGGGGTGTCTACTTTCCAAAATGGGGTCATTTGACATTTGAAATGTCCTGGCATTTTATACACAACATTAGGAAGCTTACATCCACTCTTCTAACCACTTGAAGACAAAGCCCTTTCTGACACTTTTTGTTTACATGAAAACATTTTTTTATTTTTTTTCGCAAGAAAATTATGTTGAACCCCCAAAAATTATATATTTTTTTAAAGCAAAGGCCCTATAGATTAAAATGGTGGGTGTTGCATTTTTTTTTTCCACACAGTATTTGCGCAGTGATTTTTCAGACGCATTTTTTGGGGAAAAAATACACTTTTTTTTAATTTTAATGCACTAAAACACACTATATTGCCTAAATGTTTGATGAAATAAAAAAGATGATCTTAGGCCGAGTACATAGATACCAAACACGACATGCTTTAAAATTTCACACAAACGCGCATTGGCGACAAACTACATACATTTTTAAAAGCCTTTAAAAGCCTTTAGAGGTTACCACGTTAGATTTACAGAGGAGGTCTACTGCTAAAATGATTGCCCTCGATCTGACCTTCGCGGTGATACCTCACATGCATGGTGCAATTGCTGTTTACATATGACGCCAGACCCACGCTTGCGTTCGCCATTTATTTTTAAACTGTTCCTTCCATATTGTTTTTTTTTAATCATTTTTATTGTTATCTCAGGGAATGTAAATATCCCCTATGATAGCAATAGGTAGTGACAGGTACTCTTTTTTTGAAAAAACTGGGGTCTATTAGACCCTAGATCTTTCCTCTGCCCTCAAAGCATCTGACCACACCAAGATCGGTGTGATAAAATGCTTTCCCAATTTCCCAATGGCCCTTTTTTATATCCGGGGGGGGGGGACATTCCCTCCCACTGCTTGTAAAAGCAGTCCAGAGTCTAATTAGCCACTAGGATTGCTTTTACATGAAAGCCGGCCGCTGGCTGAAAAGAATGATACCAAGATGATACCTAAACCTGCAGGCATCAATCTGGTATAACCATTCAAAGTCCAGCAACATACCAGTACGTTGCTGGTCCTTGTTGGACATGTATTGTAATCTTTTTTTTCATGCAGCCTGTTGGCTGAACGAAAAAAAAAGATTGATCGGTGGGTATGCCCACCATTAGAATACCGCCCTTCATCCACCCACTTCTAATGATGGGCATACATGCACCATTTATATATGCCGAAGCATGGAGGCATCTTCCCGCAAAAGTTATGCCGCGTACACATGGTCAGACTTTTCCACGGGCAAGCCTCCGTCGGAATTTCGACCGTATGTACGCGGCATTAGGAGCAAAATCGCTCCTCCGCCCCTGCTGCCCCAATGCTTCGGCATATATGCTTTTTTTTAACTGTGGTGGTGAAATCACCTCCTACAGCACTGGAGTCGCAGGGATCAGGCCTGTCTCTGCGAACGCTGCAGTTATGTGTGTTGTGTTTTGTAAGTGACAGTGATCGATCGATACTGCACTTGGGTGGCCTGGGCTGGACGGAGGGGCAAAATGCAGGTGCTAGCAGGTATCTGGGCTGATCCCGCTAACACTGCGTTTTTGGGAACCCTAAATTGCTGGGGACGCTAGTATAGATCTGATCAGATCAGATATTGATCTGTTCAGATACTATACCACTAAGGGAGGTGTATGCTTCACGCGTGGGTGTTGGCATTACTGGCACTAACCTGACGCTGCCTGGGGTGTGACGCAGACCCTCTCTGACGCTAAAACCTAATTGATATCACCCGCCGGGCGATCAGGGGGTTAAACCTTTATTGGGTTATATATACGGCGGGTGCCCTGACACTATAAAAAGCAAACTAACTAACCAGCGTCACCTGTAACACTTATATGGTGATCACTGGTGAAAGGGTTAACTAGGGGCAATTAGGGGGTAAAACCTTTATTAGATAATAGGGCTGTGGAAATTAACTATTAATTCGTCGATTAATCGATTAATTGTTTTGATCGATCAAAATTCTTTTGATCAATCAAAATTCTTTAGGCTTGCTGTGTCCATCTGAAGGGCTCCTTTGCTGTGCCTTCATATCTGCATGCCGGCGGGACCTTACTACCACACACAAGGGCTGTTACACTTCCCTCTATCACTTCCCTCTATCAATCTGGGATTCTACAGCCATCCACTGGGAGTTGTGATAGTTCCCTTCACGGGACATCTACATGCCAACGGACTGATGTTAGCCCCTTCTCATCTGGATTCAGCAGTGGTATCTTTGTACACATTTTTATACCAGTATCATACTTGGCTACATGTTTTTATGACTGCTTTTGCTACCGTTTGGTATTACTCGCACCATTTTTACAGTTTATGTAGCTGCTTCGATTTTATCTCCAGTGCAATATTTATTTTGTTACCTACTTGAAGACTATAAAAGTTTTAATGCTATTCCCATCGAGCGCTGCCTTTGTGTGTTTTTTGTATCTTGCTATCCATTTTTCCAGTGATTGGTAGCTGCACTGGGAATCGGCCTGCAAGGAGATCAGCTAAAAGTAGTTGGATCTGTATGTGCGTTATAATTAATCAAAATTAGTCGATTAATCGATTAAAAAAACAAACGATTAATCGAACACGAAAATTTTAATCAGTAACAGCCCTATTAAATAATATATGGGGGTACCTGATGCTATAAAAACCTGCGGCGAACCTAAAAAAAATAACTGGCTATCTATCGGCACCAGCATAACTAATACAGCGTTTAGAAAAACGATCGCTTAGTGACACTGGCAAAAGGGGTGAAAGGGTTACCTGGGGGGCGATCAAGGGGTTAAACCTTTATTAGGTAATATATGGGGGTACCCGACGCTAGAAAAACCTGCGGCGAACCTAAAAAAAATAACTGGCTACCTATCGGCATCACCGACAATAAGACAGCAATCAGAAAAACGATCGCTTAGCGACAGTGGTGATAGGGGGTGAAAGGGTTACCTGGGGGGCAATCAAGGGGGTTAAACCTTTATTAGGTAATATATGGGGGTACCTGACGCTATAAAAACCTGCGGCGAACCTAAAAAAATTAACTGGCTACCTATCGGCATCACCGACAATAAGACAGCGATCAGAAAAACGATCGCTTAGCGACAGTGGTAATAGGGGGTGAAAGGGTTACCTGGGGGGCGATCAAGGGGGTTAAACCTTTATTAGGTAATATATGGGGGTACCTGACGCTATAAAAACCTGCGGCGAACCTAAAAAAAATAACTGGCTACCTATCGGCATCACTGACAATAAGACAGCGATCAGAAAAACGATCGCTTAGCGACAGTGGTGATAGGGGGTGAAAGGGTAACCTGGGGGGCGATCAAGGGGGTTAAACCTTTATTAGGTAATATATGGGGGTACCTGACGCTATAAAAACCTGCGGCGAACCTAAAAAAAATAACTGGCTACCTATCGGCATCACTGACAATAAGACAGCGATCAGAAAAACGATCGCTTAGCGACAGTGGTGATAGGGGGTGAAAGGGTTACCTGGGGGGCGATCAAGGGGGTTAAACCTTTATTAGGTAATATATGGGGGTACCTGACGCTATGAAAACCTGCGGCGAACCTAAAAAAATAACTGGCTACCGATCGGCATCACCGACAATAAAACAGCATTCATGAAAAACGATCGCTTAGCGACAGTGGTGCTAGGGGGTGAAAGGGTTATCTGGGGGGCGATCAAGGGGGTTAAACCTTTATTAGGTAATATATGGGGGTACCCGACGCTATAAAAACCTGCGGCGAACCTAAAAAAAATAACTGGCTACCGATCGGCATCACCGACAATAAAACAGCGATCAGAAAAACGATCGCTTAGCGACGGTAGTGCTAGGGGGTGAAAGGGTTATCTGGGGGATGAGCAGGGGGTTAAACCTTTATTAGGGGGGGTTAGGGGGCTACACTGGACCTAAAACTAAACTGCAGTGACACTTTTACAGTCACAAATGTCACTGATTGCAGTGATCACTAAATAAATGGTCACTGCAATCTGTGACACTGTGACTGGGGGCTGGGGGGTGATCTGGGGGGTGTCTGGGGGGCCTGGGGGGGGCAATTTGTGTGCCTATGTGTCCTGGTGTCAGTGTGCTGTTTGTGCACTAACCTGTGTGTCTTCTCTTGTACGGCGCTCGGTATATGTGAGCGCCACATGAGAGATGACATCACTTCCTCTGCCTGTGTAAACATTACACAGCAGAGGAAGCTCTCTCATTCGCCGGGAGCGATCGCGGGGGGGTGGCCGGAATCGAACGGCCGCCCCCTCATCTCGGATCGCTCCCGAACGAAAAACGGCCGCTCACTGTAGAGGAGGGGGGTCCGATCGGACCCCCCAACTATACAAAGGCAATCATGTAGATATACGTGACTTTGCCTGTCGGTGCCATTCTGCCGACGTATATCTACAGTGGGCGGTCGTTAAGTGGTTAATGGAGCCGGGTGTTCCATGGAATAGGAAGCATAGAGGAGTAAACTCCATAGGTCTAGGGGTCAATCTCTCAATCCATGGTGCGATTGATACCCAAAATGTTTTAATCATGGGGCATTCCCACCACAGGTGGAGAAATGTACCCCTCTGCTCACATCCTCTCCAACACCGGGCATCTGCCTCTGGGTACATCTGAGTTAATCTTACTGGTGTCCTGTACCACCTTGTCATAAATTTATAGGCCATCTCTTGAACATACGAACTTATAGATGTAGAATAAGTTGATTTAATAATTTTTTTAATTTGTTCCTCTGACAGTTCTTTATTTAATTCTCTTTCCCACTCTCTAATAAAATATGGGACTGTACTCATTTGGGCGCCTAATATCAGTCTATACATCTGAGACAGCAGGTGCCTAGCATCCCCCAAACGCACACACTGGCCCTCAAACACCGTGATTGAGTTTAATGATCTCAATAGAGGTTTCATCTTGTTAAAGAAACCTGTCATTTGATAGTACCTCTAGCCTGATGTGGGTATATTCCCTAGGGCTGTAACCAGCTCCGAATAGGTTGCTAGGGTTCCCCGCGGGGCGAATTTACCACACGTGGTATCTCCATCCTGACCCCATGCCCCCAGGAATCCCCCCCCCAGGGGGAACCATGGGAATCCCTCCAATGGGGCTAGGGGGACACCTGGGGGGAATACTCTCCTGTTTTATTCAACTTATCCCATATTAACAAGGAGTTCCAAGTCAGGGGAGATGTCCATTTCGAAAGTCCTCTCGACGTACTCGGGATCCAAGGGGCCCCTGCAAGATTCCTCCCTGCTATTGTTTTTTCTAGTGGGACCCACATTTTATTAGAGGAGTCATGGCACCAGTTCAAAATTCGAACCAGCGACATTGCCTTATAGTACACTGATATATCTGGCAGCCCCATTCCTCCCTCTGCCTTACTTCTACGCAGGATGTCATATGCCAACCTTGGTCGTTTATCATTCCACACGAATGCTACAAAGCCTTCCGTATCTGTTTAAAAAAGGTTCCTGGTAGTTTAATCGGGACTGTGTGTAGTATATAGATAATTCTAGGTAATAAACACATTTTAATGGCACTTACTCTTCCGAACCATGTTAGGTATTGTCCTGTCCATTTCTTTAAGTCCCCCACTGTCCTGGCCATTAGGGATGCATAATTAAGGTCATATAATATTTTTTGATCTGCGGTAATATGTACCCCCAAATAGAACAAGGAATCCTTCTTCCATACACAGGGGTACGCCCTCCTCAGCATCTTTGCCATCTCTTGAGGTACATAGCTGGGTAAAAGTATTGATTTTTCAAAATTAATTTTAAAGTTAGATAGGTGCCCATATCTGTCCACTTCCTGCATAAGAGCTGTTAAAGATGTCTGTGGTGTTGAAAGGTAGAATAATAGGTCGTCAGCATAAGCCGATACTTTGTGTTCCACATCCCCAATACATGTCCCTAATATCTCCCCATTACTTCTGATCTTACAAAGAAATGGTTCTAATATTATAGCAAATATTAATGGTGAAAGTGGGCACCCCTGTCTTGTCCCGTTTCATATGTTAAGATAATCTGATACTGTACCATTTACTTTAACCCTTGCTCTTGGGTTTGCATAAAGGGCCATTATCCATCCCATCATGCGGTCAGCCAGGCCCACCCCTCTCAAGACTTCACTCATAAAGCCCCAGTTCACCCTATCAAAAGCTTTTTCAGCATCCATTGATAGTACGATCTTTGGGGCTTTCTCTGGGCCATATTTCATCCAGTGAAGAAGGTGAAGTGCCCTGATAGTGTTATCCCTTGCCTCGCGTCCTTTCATAAAACCTGTCTGGTCTGGATGCACTAGCTCCCCGATATGTCCTTGCATTCGCAACGCTAGGATTTTGCCCAGCAGTTTAGTATCCGAGTTGAGCAGAGGAATAGGCCTGTAATTGGCACAGAACTGCGGGTCTTTCCCTTCCTTTGTTAGTACAGTAATGTGCGCCAACAGGGCTTCTGAAGGCAACAGATTAGCCGCATTAATTGTATTAAAGTAATTGCATAACGGTCTTATCAACTCAGAGGAGAATTTTTTATAGTAATTATTTGTCAAGCCATCTGGGCCAGGGCTTTTCCCTATCGGCAAAGCTGCTATTGCTCTGCTCAACTCTTCAACTGTAATTGGATGTTCCATTTCTGCTGTCACTGTCTCGGATAGGGTGGGCATTGATGATTCCCTAATATAATCTCGTATATCCTCCCTTCTTTGGTCCTCCCTATCTTCTTTTTGTGAAGTCTCAAATGTCTGAATATTATATAGTGTTTTATAGAATATGTGAAATTCTTTTGCTATGGCCTGGGTTTCCACTATCTTTTTATTTCGAATTAATAGGTTATGGACATGTCTAGATTCTTGTTTCTTTTTAAGTTGTTTAGCCAGTAGCCGACCGCATTTGTTCCCTTGTTCATAGAACCTATGAGCAAAGTATCTACACTTATTATTAATTTTACGATCTAGACATTGTGCGAGTTCTGCTCGAAGATTCCCTAGTTGTTGGATCTCTAAGGGGTCAAGATTTTTTTTATGTTTAATCTCCAGTACGTTGATTTTCTCTAGCAAATCTGTCACTTCCTTCCTTCTTTCCTTCTTAATGTGGGCCCCATAAGCTATTAGTTCTCCTCTTATTACCGTTTTATGAGCCTCCCACACTGCCTGATCTGACACCTCACCTGGTATATTCCTCTCAAAATAGTCCCTTATTTTAACTGACAGTTCCTTGGTTATCTTTTTATTATCTAATATTGATTAGTTCAGTCTCCAAGTCCGTTCTATATAGCCTGCCTGGGTCGGAGAGAGTGTCAACGTTATTGGTGCATGATCCGAAAGCGTTATGGACTCAATAGTGCAATTTCTGACCTTTTCTAAATAGAATTGATCTACCATAAATACATCAATATGCGAGTACATATTATGTGTTTTGGAGTAGTAACTATAGTCCTTTACTCCATTGTGCATTACCCGCCAACTGTCAATCAGATGTTGAGTGCGTAAAAGTTGTTTTAAATGCTTTAAAGCTCTAAAGGATAGAGATGTTTTCCCTGATGTTGTGTCCAAACTTGGATCCAGCACAATATTGAAGTCTCCGCCCAAGATCAAACAGCCTACACTGAATTTCTCCAGCATCTTCAACATTTTAACAAGAAAATTAATTGTCCCGATATTGGGTGCATAGATCGCAGCAAATGTATATCGCTGGCTATGTATTGTACCTTTAACAAATAAAAAGCGACCTTCTCTGTCAGCTTGTACAGACTCCAGTACCCATGGGCAAGTTTTCTTGAAAGCAATTGTAACCCCCCTTGCTCTGGCAATAGGTGATGTTGTATGGTACCAGTGATTGAACATGTGTCCAGGCATAACAGGTATAGACCCCTCCCTAAAATGCGTTTCTTGCAAAAACGCTATGTCCGCTGCATAATGATGTAATTCATGCCAAAAGCGGCCCCTTTTATGCTGTGAACAAAGTCCCCTCACGTTATATGATACAATTTTTAATGGTATAGTCATCTCTCAGAATACCAGCCATATCGTGTACTTCTTGCCCTTGACCAGAATGAGAAAAAAGAGAGAGGAAAAAAAAAAAAAAAACAATTACGAGAAAAACTCTATTACCTCCCCTCCCCCCCCTCCCAGAGATACTCCGAGTATATCTCCCCCTCGGAGCTTCCCAACTAACTGGTAGATGGGTCCGCGCACACGCCCTGTACCCGGGCCCCTCCACCCCCTCACTGATACCAGTTCAACCAATCCCATTATATTGGGACCGTCCTAAAAGGTCAAGATATCCCTGAGTTCCCCACTCCTATTCCCTAAGCCCCCGACGCTCTTCTCTTCTATTCACCCAATATCTAAGTCTTCTAACTGTACCATGCAGAAACTTTTTTTTTAGATTAAAGTGCCCCGTATATCCTCCCCCTATACTATAACTTATTATACTAGCATATATACTTTTCCCCCCCACAACAGAAAATAGTTTCTTCCACATGCACATATTTACTTATACAGCACGTCTAACATATACCATAAGCCCCGGCCATCTCACCCCTTACATCAATTCACCTGGGTTTTTAACCCCTACCCCCCCCCTCACCAAAAAAAATAATAAAAATAAAATAAAAATTTCAGTCCCATTGCCATATACAAATTTTACCCCATCATTCCAATAAGAGAAGGGGGAGGGAAAGGGAGAAAAAAAAACACAAAAAAAAAAGCAAACAATATATTGCTTCCTCGCCGCCTGACAAACACACTCTGAAAAGAGATCCACTGTAGATCACTCTTCAGAGGGCAACACGAGTGTACACTAATCCACACCAATAATGCCCCTGGGATGTGTCACTCCAACCATGCTAAGGGTACTGCTGCAGCATCTAATGTTACTTCAAGAGACTTATCATTAAAATAAATCAACAAAATAAAAACTACAGCAGGAAAAAAAGAACTTTACTCTGGGCACAGTGCACACAATCTTGCGAGGGCAGTATGAGAGCCCAGTCTCCCACCTCCAAGCACCTGGTCTTGCCGGGTTATTCTACCTTGGGCCCTTGTGCAGTGTTGTTCCTGCGGGGGGAGCTTCTGGAGCTATGAGTCCAGGGACCGGCCAGGAGCTGAGCACCTCTAAAACCTCCGCTCCTGTTCCTTCCTTGGGCATCGGAAACCAAGGGGCAGAAAGAGAAGTATTTAACCACTTTTGGGTTAAGTGGAGTAATCTGCAGCCGCATGTCTAGATGATTACATTAAAGCCCGGCTGGCTCCTGTGTATTGACGTAGAAAAGGCCTGGGACTGCTGGTATATTACAACGTAGGCTGACCCATAGGCATGCGCAGAGGGTGTGCCGGGTGTGCCTGGGCACACCATAATCACCCCATGTGCAGGAGAGGGCTGGCGGCCTTAGGCCTGGGGGGCAAGTCCAGTCAAGTGGCCCATTGAACCGCTGAATCAGCTCACCATCCATGGCCCACCTGGTTTTTCAATGCAGCCTCACCAGTGCCCATCAGTGCAGCCAACTTCAGTGCCCATCAATGCAGCCTGATCACTGGGGCAGGTTACATGGGGTTTATGGGGGGGAGATGGGGGGTCAGCTAGGGGTGTCAGGGTCTCTCACCTCAGCGATCTCAGCTCAGCAGGTCCTTGCATGCCACGGTCTCCTGGGGGGGTAACGCTCCTGATCCTGGGGTCAAGTTGCAGCCAGCGCCCAGCCCTGCATCCCGACTCCCTGGCACGCCCTGCCTCTGCATGTTTCCAAGAATCCGGTCCCAGGGAGTTGTAGTTTCCTCTGTGCTGCTGTGTTTTCCACCCACCAGAAGCTTGAGTGCGGACTACAACTCCCGGAATGCAACAGCTAGTGGTCGGCCACCATGGCCATGCCCCCGGCCCGACTTCCTAGACCAGAATAAAAAAGAAAATGGTAGCGGGCAGCGGCTGCCAGCCATTTTGAACATAAGTTAGGGCGGCCTGGGAGGCAATTGCCACCCTGCCCCCTGGCCCAGCCCTCCCCTGCCCATGTGGCTCAGATTTCCCCTGCTAATATTTCACCAAAGCCCCCAGTGGGAATCCTACATTTTTTTTTCAAATAAAATGAAAATAAAATAATAAAAAACGACTGATACCAGCCTTTGCCTTACTAACACTGTCCATGTTTTAATACATTTTAAAATGTTTTTTACATTTATTTATAAGAATATGTGTGTGTATATGTAGCGGGGTCTCCTTTAAGGCCCCGGGACCACGTTAACCAGAACCCCGTTCGGCACCCAGAGTGCAATTAGCCACCGCAGAGACTCATGGGAGGGGCTATTTAAGGAGAAGGCGAGGCGGAGCTCGGCCTCTTTGGACACCGCGCTGCAAGCAAGAGTTTCTTCCTGTGCGGATCTGCTGCAGTGCAAGGCCTGAAGCCTGGGCCTTGCGCAACTTCCAAAGAGCCTTCCACCCCACTGCGGAGCCTGGGTGGCACCGGACTTGTCGAGTGAGGACATCAGTTGGATCTGGGACCCGATTGTTGCGGACACTGTGTGCGGAGACACAGCAGGTGGAAGTCCCGGACTGGGATCGCGTCCGGAGTGGTGAGCGAGCACTTGCTCAAACCAATAGACTGTACCGTGTTTAGGCCTATAGACTGCCTTGGCCCACCTATCCTTGTTTGTTGTTCCATTAGGAGACCAGTAGCAGGACAGAGTTAAATGGTCTCCAGTTTAGTGTTCTTTGAGACTGCCTACTTGTGGATTACAAATTCTATTTCATCAAGTGCACCACCGAAAGTTGCATGCGATGAAATAACCAGTGAAAAGACTGAGATTTCTTCTATGTCAGGCCTGACCAGGGAGAGGAGATAGAATATTGTTTAGTGCGCCACAGGGCGCGTACACCATAATAGCTGTGCGCGGTGGGTTACCGCGCTGGGCCATTGTTGTGTGCTACACCTATTGCTGCAGGGCTCTGTAAGCAAGTTGCATGTGTTCTGTTCTGCCTATACTTTTGATATACAAGTAAAGCTGTTGCATTTGATCTCTCGCCTCAGTGTGTTGTCTTAATAGAAAAGAGATTGCCCCTTTGCAATATTACTGAATGTGATATAAGTTTAACCCTAGACTAACTGTGCCAGAGTGGGTCGAGTAACATTGCCGGGGGTTGGCGGTGCTGTATGCAGGGCCCGAAATCAAACCAGCGGCTCTCTTAACTGGGGGTAGTGCTACATATATTACATACACATACATACACGCGCACACACACACACACACATGCGTGTTTGAGCTTTGGGGTGCACACCCTATATCAATAGGCTGCGTACACCTATGTTACACAAGTAAAAAATGCGCATGAGTCCAAAATCACTGATATCCCATAGGTATACAATCAAATGGCGCATGTACAATAGGTGTACAGTCAGTGGGCATGGGGTCCAGGCTCCAAGAGTACGTAGGAGAGAAAGGGGAGGAGGGGGGGGGGTGTAACAGGCTGAAAGAACAATAATGGGAAAAGTCACATATACAATCTCAGGGCTGCCATTCAAGGAGAAACCGAAACCGTGTTCCAGGGTACTGTGAAGAAAAGCAAGGGAGAGGCGCCTCTGAGTGCAGATGTTTAAAAGCAATTTAATAAAGGATAGTGCTACAAGCAACTCACATTTACATAGTAAAAACGGGCATTTGTACGAATTCCATTAGAAGAGGAAGATGTCATCAGGTCTATCATGGGGTACGTCCTCCTGCTGGGGCGCTGTGCTGCTGGTTTTCAATTCACCGCTGTAGATGGTTTTCATATGGCCGGCAGCGGTGGGGAAATGCAGTGCAGGGCCCTGGCATGCGACGCGTTTCCTGAGCCGGCGTGCTGCGTGTAGTGTGGCAGTCGCGCTCCTTTGTCAAGCTCAGAGCTTGACAAAGGAGCGCGACTGCCACACTACACGCAGCACGCCGGCTCAGGAAACGTGTCGCACGCCAGTGACGTCATCGGCCCTCGCCTGCCATTCGCAACTATCACCAAGGCCTTGCACTGCATTTCCCCACCGCTGCCAGCCGTATGAAAACCATCTACAGTGGTGAATTGAAAACCAGCAGCACAGCGCCCCAGCAGGAGGAGGTACCCCATGACAGACCTGATGACATCTTCCTCTTCTAATGGGATTCGTACAAATGCCCGTTTTTACTATGTAAATGTGAGTTGCTTGTAGCACTATCCTTTATTAAATTGCCTTTAAACATCTGCACTCAGAGGCGCCTCTCCCTTGCTTTTCTTTGCGTACACCTATGGGCTGACCATACATTATACAATTTTTTTATTCACTTTCCTTTCGATTTATGTAGTGAAGGGCCTGCCTGATTGCATACCAATTGAAAGTGTTTAGGTTTGAGCTCATATTACATAGTTTTGGATAATCTAAAGGAAAATTGTACAAGAAAATTGTATAATGTATGGCCAGCCGTACATTTTATCAGGCTGTGTAAAAGGATTTTATTGACAATTTCAAACATTCCTTTTAAACTCTCTGCAAGCATAACATATTGTTCTTATTCTTAGAAAGAAGAATGCTTCCTGGATATTAGCAATGCTGTATAATGCATCAAATCAAGTGAACGTAATGATTTACATTCTTTAAAATATATCCCCTTACTCCTGTTCCCTTTAGATGACCCGTGTTCTAATTCACACAGGCAGTCTTCTGTTTTTGAGAAAGGTCATATTTTCTAATGCTTGGCTTAACTCATCACTAGAGATGAGTAAATGTGCCCCGGTTTGGATTGTCATTTATCAAGCCCATCATAACGTCAGACAATTGGTTAAACCTAAACCCCACAAGACTATGGGTGGTGAACCTGGAAAATCAAACTAGTTGGCAATGGATTGCTAAAAAAGAACATGGGGAGCTGGGCCAGTCCATGTGTACAATACAAAACACCAATTAGCACTCAGAGTTTTCTCAGTTTTATGTGACTTTAAGGACGACATTAGAAAAACACCCATCTTTTCAATTTCTTTTTTTTAACGTGCCTTTAATAGGGATGAGCCGAATACCCCACAGTTTGCAGCAGAACATGTAAACAGGCAAAAAATTTGTTCGAACACGCGAACACCATTAAAGTCTATGGGACACGAACGTGAAAAATCAAAAGTGCACATTTTAAAGGTTAATATGCAAGTTATTGTCATAAAAAGTGTTTGAGGACCCGGGTCCTGCCCCAGGGGACATGTATCAATGCAAAAAAAAGTTTTAAAAACTGTAGTTTTTTTCGGGAGCAGTGATTTTAATAATGCTTAAAGTGAAACAATAAAAGTGAAATATTCCTTTAAATTTCGTACCTGGGGGTGTCTATAGTATGCATGTAAAGTGGCACATTTTTCCCGTGTTTAGAACAGTCCCTGCACAAAATGACATTTCTAAAAGAAAAAAAGTCATTTAAAACTACTCGCGGCTATAATTAATTGTCGGGTCCCGGCAATACAGATAAAAATCATTGAAAATAAAAAAATTAAATAAAAAATAAAAAGCGTGGGGGTCCCCCCAAATTCCATACCTGGCCCTTCAGTATGGGTCCTTCAGGTCCATATCAGGCCAATCCATACCATACCCTTATCCAAGCACGCAACCTGGCTGGCCGGTAGGAAAAGAGGGGGGGACGAGAGAGCGCTCCCCCTCCTGAACCGCTCTCTCGTCCCCCCCTCTTTTCCTACCGGCCAGCCAGGTTGCGTGCTTGGATAAGGGTATGGTATGGATTGGCCTGATATGGACCTGAAGGACCCATACTGAAGGGTCAGGTATGGAATTTGGGGGGACCCCCACGCTTTTTATTTTTTATTTTATTTTTTTATTTTCAATGATTTTTATCTGTATTGCCGGGACCCGACAATTAATTATAGCCGCGAGTAGTTTTAAATGACTTTTTTTCTTTTAGAAATGTCATTTTGTGCAGGGACTGTTCTAAACACGGGAAAAATGTGCCACTTTACATGCATACTATAGACACCCCCCAGGTACGAAATTTAAAGGAATATTTCACTTTTATTGTTTCATTTTAAGCATTATTAAAATCACTGCTCCCGAAAAAAAACTACAGTTTATGGGGACAAGGGCCTCATCCCCACAACCCTTGCCCGGTGGTTGTGGGGGTATGCGGGCAGGGGGCTTATTGGAATCTGGAAGCCCCCTTTAACAAAGGGGACCCCCAGATCCCGGCCCCCCCAATGTGAATTGGTAACGAGGTACACTGTACCCCTACTATTTCACAAAAAAGTGTAAAAAATTGTAAAAAACACAGTAGACAGCTTGGGACAAGTCCTTTATTAAAAGAAACAACAACAACGGGGGTTTCCCGTGGCGTCAGAGGGGGGTGGGGTCACCCATACATGCTACTTGGTAACCCCGCAGCGTTTCCCCTGGCGTCAGAGGGGGTGGGGTCACCCACACACGTGACGGGTGGCCCCGCCCTCAGCTATTTAAGAGCTGTCACGGCGGGTGTAGTGTCATTCAACAGGAACCACCCATGGAGGCGGATCAGGTCGGCAAGTTTTTTTTTCTCCGTATCCTCTGCTCGAGAATTGATGTACATAGCTGAATTTTTTTTTTTTAATAAAGGACTTGTCCCAAGCTGTCTACTGTGTTTTTTTTAAATGTTGACACTTTTTTGGTGAAATGGTAGGGGTATTGTACCCCATTACCAATTCACATAGGGGGGCGAGATCTGGGGGTGCCCTTTGTTAAAGGGGGCTTCCAGATTCCGATAAGGCCCCCGCCCACATACCCCCACAACCACCGGGCAAGGGTTGTGGGGATGAGGCCCTTGTACCCATCAACATGGGGACATCCTCCCCATGTTGAGGGAATGTGGCCTGGTACGGTTCAGGAGGGGGTGGCGCTCTCTCGTCCTCCCTCTTTTTCTGTGGCCTGCCAGGTTGCGTGCTCGGATAAGGGTCTGGTATGGATTTTTGGGAGGACCCCCATGCCATTTTTTTTTTGGTGCGGGGTTCCCCTTAAAATACATACTAGACCTGAAGGGTCTGGTATGGATTTTGAGGGGGAACCCTACGCCATTTAAAAAAAAAACATGGTTCCCCTTAATATCCATACCAGACCTGAAGGGCCTGGTATGGAATTTGGCTTGACCCCCACGCAATTTTTTTTTCTAATTTTGGTTCGGGGTTCCCCTTAATATTCATACCAGACCCAAAGGGCCTGGTAATGGACTAGGGGGGGGGACCCATGCCGTTTTTTTCAATGACTTTTATCTGTATTGCCGGGACCCGACAATTCATTATAGCCTTGAGTAGTTTTAAATTACCTTTTTTTCTTTAGAAATTTCATTTTGTACAGGGACTGTTCTAAACACTGGAAAAATGCGCCACTTTACAGGCATACTATAGACACCCCCCAGGTACGAAATTTAAAGGAATATTTCTCTTTTATTGTTTCACTTTAAGCATTATTAAAATCACTGCTCCCGAAAAAACTTCCGTTTTTAAAACATTGATACATGTCCCCTGGGGCAGGACCCAGGTCCCCAAACACTTTTTATGACAATAACTGTTCGCATGTTCTGCTGCGATCCAAACCGGGGGGTGTTCGGCTCATCCCTAGTCATTAAAAAAGGTGACTGTTGGTCTGTGGGTGAAGTGAGATGAATATCTATACCGAGGGAAGTCTGGATTTTGAGCAATGGGGGTAAGTGGGCTGGGGGATGAGGATATGTCATATTGTGTGATCACCTTATGAAATGCTCCCAGTGTCGCCCCCAGTAGTGGAGGCTGTTGTATACTGCGTGGAATGTTTCCCCAGGCGATCCATGGGAGGGATTTGAGGGGTAGATTTGATAAAGCTCCTTCCAAAGAGACCCAGTCCTTATTTTTAGTGTGACAATTCCAGTCTAAGATTCTCGCTAGATGTATCCCACAGAGATAGAGTTTAAAATCCAGAAGGCCGATACCACCCCAATCTTTTGGTTTAGTAAGTACGTTAAGATTTATATGTGGTTTTCGACCCATCCAAATAAAGTTCCAGATAATTGCGTAGAGTTGTTTAAAAAATTAGTGGGGAAGCGATATAGGCAAGGTGTGGAAGTAGTATAGTATTCTGGGCAATATTATAATTTTGAGTAAGGCCGCCCTACCAAACCATGAGAAGGGCCTAATTGTCCACCTTTTGAAATCATGTCCTAAATATGTGCGTGCCGAAGTTTCTCACTTAAAGGAGCACGAGGAGCGTGCCATCAATAGCAAGTTTTAAGATAGGGTAAGATTGAGAGCTTCTGATTTGGTGTAATTCATTTTCATTTTCAAGTTGGATATGTAGCCAAAAAGCTGGAATGCTTTGGCATTTTTGAAATAGAGGTGTGTGGTTGGGTGAGGAAGAAGAGGATATCATCCGCACAGGCAGCTATTTTGTATGTTTTAGGACCTATCTGAAAGCCCCCTATATCTAGGTTAGAGTTAATCGAGCTAATAAAGCGTTCTAGTGATAGGATAAATAGGAGAGAAGAAAGGGAGCAGCCCTGTCCTGTACAGTTTCTGATATGTACCGCATCAGAGAGGGTGCCGTTTATTTTGGGTTGAGCCTGTGGGTTGTGGTATAAGGCCGATATCCAAGACAGCATGTGCGTCTCCAGGCCTATGTGTTTACAAGTAGAAAATAGGTATTCCCAAGCCACGCGATCGAAAGCCTTCTCCGCGTCAGTTGACAGGAGGAGACTGTGACGAACCCTCTGTCCTTAAACAGATCTAGGTCCGCCGTCAAGGCTTCCTCTGTTCAGAACCAGCACTTATCTCAGACTCTCCAGCCATCCCAGTCATCAGACAGCACCTCAGTGTAGAGTAAAACCAGCAGACTCTTTATTCAAGCACATATTAACAGATATCTCTCACTTCAAAACACTCCCCCCACCCTTGGGAAACAGGGCGGGTTAAACTGTCCAATGACAATGGTGATACAGGTCAGGTGTGTTCCAACTTCTCATCAGTAAATAGTCTTAGCAGGGGGGCTACTGGAGGAATCCCCCCTTTTTCCTCACAGCAAGACACTTACACATCCCATAATAGTTGAGGCAGCCACAAAAGACAATAGAATAGTCACACCCCACCATCACCATCACAACAAATTGTACACAACAGCCAACACACAATTAAAATGTATACAGCATTGAATCTGACTAGCACAGATCATAGTGGGGTTCTCATTTACCCTGTGCCCCTATTAGAGACACAGGGTGATCTACACATAAGAGGCGTCAGGGAAGCTGGACAAGGAGCCTCCAGAACTCTCCAGGGCAAGCTGAGCTGCACAAACCCCCCGACCCAAAGTCGCTCCTGTCACACATCTCCCCTTTCGGCAGGAGACTAACGCAGGAGGAGACCCCAGACAGGTTGACTCCGAAGTTAGTCAGTAGTTCCAGTCCCCCAATGCCGGTATCCCCACAGTACCCCAAATAAATTGTCCCAAACAGAGCATTACTTACCTAGCCAACCTCTGCCTCTCTCAGAAAACATACCCACCGCTGGGAAGAGGCCTGGACTGGCCCTTCTCCCTGGAGTCCTTTCAACCGCTGGAGAGAAGACAGGGTGACTGGGCTCACTCCGTCATGCTGATGGGAGACTGAAGTCCCATCCACTTTTACAGGAAATCCATCGTTTGTTAGTGGAGGGCAGAGACCAGCAGAGCTCTGTCCCGTTGCCAGCAGTTCAGCTGAGCGTAGGGGCTTCCCTACATCATCTGCTTCAGCTAACTGGTGGGGAGAGAGGCTGACTGCCCCAGCTCCCTGGAACTCCACAGTTGTTGCGGGTGCTGGGCAGAGGTTGGTAGCACTATGCCATGTTGCCAGCACTTCTGCTGGTTTTCTGTTAGTGGAGACCACAGGCCCATCCACCGACACCAGATCAAGCTGCAGTTGTGAAGTGACGACTGCATTCTCTCCTTGGATCCTGATCTGCAGCTCAGGACAGACTGCCACCTCCTCACCCTGGGCCTCCAGAATTTCTTCAGGTGTAGGGCAGACGTCTTGGACCCTCTGTTCGGTTGCCAGCGCTTCAGCTGGAGAAGTTTGTTGTAACTCCATAGATGCTGCTGGCAGAAAATCCCAGGTCCCTGACTGTCAGTGTTGTGGGAGAAAGGCCAACTACCTCTTCTTTCTAGAAGGCTGAAGCCACTGTAGGTGCTGGGCAGAGGCTAGAAGAGCTCTGCCCTGTTGTCAGCACTTAAGCTTTGGAGATGGCAATCTCCGGAGTTTCCACTGCCTATTCTCTGGCATGCTGCTGAACGCATTCTAGCAGTTTCCCGTATGCCCTTTCCAGATGCTGTTCCTTCCTTAACAAATAGTCTAGATCAGGTTTAAGCTCTGAGACCCCTGCAAAACCGAGCATAGCCTCTCTGGGTTCTCTCAGGTCCTCAAGGGTAGGTTCCCCTTCATCGCCAAACACAAAACAATCTGTAAGGCTCTCCCACAGCAATCCAGGGCCACCAAAGTCATATCCCTCCGGAGAGCATTCTGTTGTCTCTCCTAAATATTCCTCCTCTGCGTGCCATTGCAGAGCCCGATACCGATAGTCCAGCTCTATCTCCTGCTGGACCAGCCTGTCCTACTTAGTCACCCATTGCTCCTGGGGCCGCTCTCCCAGGAACTGCATCCGTAACTACCTTTGTTCACTGGCCTGCTGCTCTGGGGTTGAAAAGCACTTGCCTTGTTGCATACCAGCAACTTGGAGGCATCTAATCCAATGTCTTACCCGAATCTGCTGCCTGACCTCCAGGTATTCATCCACAGACACAGACCTAGTGTATGCTAAAAGGACGATCCGCAGCAGCCCCGGGAACTCCCGATCTTGGATCCAGGTGGATGTCTTCACAGCCAGGAAGCACGATCCCGCTGCTGCCAACCAGTTGTGACGGACCCCCTGTCCTCAAACAGATCTTGGGTCCGCCATCAAGGCTTCCTCTGTTCAGAACCAGCACTTATCCCAGACTCTCCAGTCATTCCAGTCATCAGACAGCACCTCAGTGTAGAGTAAAACCAGCAGACTCTTTATTCAAGCACATGTTAACAGATATCTCTCACTTCAAAACACTTCCCCCACCCTTGGGAAACAGGACGGGTTAAACTGTCCAATGACAATGGTGATACAGGTCAGGTGTGTTCCAACTTCTCATCAGTTAACAGTCTTAGCAGGGGGGCTACTGGAGGAATCCCCCCTCTTTCCTCACAGCAAGACACTTACACATCCCATAATAGTTGAGGTAGCCACAATAGACAATAGAATAGTCACACCCCACCATCACCATCACAGCAAATGGTATACAACAGCCAACACACAATATATACAATGTATACAGCATTGAATCTGACTAGCACAGATCATAGTGGGGTTCTCATTCACCCTGTGCCCCTATTAGAGACACAGGGTGATCTACACATAAGAGGCGTCGGGGAAGCTGGACAAGGAGCCTCCAGAACTCTCCAGAGCAAGCTGAGCCACACAAACCCCCGACCCAAAGTCACTCCTGTCACAGAGACCTTCTCGGCATGAGCGCAATGTATCAAGTAAAGGGCCTTTATAACATTATCGCAAGCTTCCTCCCCAGCATAAACCCCACCTGCTCCAAGCCAATAAGTTTGGGTAGAAAAACTGTCAGCCTGGTGCCAAGATTTTCGCCAAGATTTTTATATCAATATTTAGCAATGTAATTGGCCTGTAACTAGCATAATCTGTGGGATATTTAGCTGGTTTAGGGATAACAGCAATATGAGCCATCGTAAAGTCCTCAGGATATGGTTGGGGTGTCCTTAGCTGATTAAGAGCACGTAAAAATGGTGTCTTTAAAGTGTCAGCGAAGAGTTTGTAATAATGTGCTGTAAAGCCATCAGGGCCTGGACTTCTGCCTGGCTTTAGACTCTTTATTGCCAGCATAAGTTCTTCCTCAGTGATAGGGACCTCTAGGGACTCAATTTCATCAGTTGTTAAGGTAGGCATACCACTCTCGCTAAGATAGTTACGAAGAATCTGATCCCTATCACCCAGGAAATCTGGCGGTTTATGGGGAAAGGGCAAATTATAGAGTTTTGTATAGAAACTACTGCAGCCGTTTGTTGGCAAATACTTGGATCTGTCAGCAAAGTAGGATTCAATCGCCAGTTGCATGTTTTATATGGCAGGTCTGACATTGAACAGTGATCTGAAAGAGTTTGTATTCCGATATTAGCAGAATGGAGAAGAGGTAGATCACGCTGTGTAATGAACACATAGTCAATACGTGAATGTTTTTTATGAAGCGCAGAATAATAAGTATAGTCCCTACCTGAGGGGTGCGCCAAGAGCCAAAAATCCACTAGGGATAACGAGTTCAGTAGGACTTTGATTATTTTTAGAATAGTGTAAGAGATGCTAGACTTGCCATTGGAGGTGTCCTGCAAAGGATGAATAGGGATATTAAAATCAACCCCCAGAAGGACACATCCAGTAGCAAAGCTTTTAAATTTGTCAACAATTCAACAACAGAATGTAAGGTGTCCATCAATACTCAATACTCAGTACTCAATACTCAGACCCTCAAGGTAGATTTGTATTCTTAAAGGGAAAATGGCATAACAGGCCACTGACTTTAGCCAATGTACCCCTTACCAATTCACATAGGGGGGCCGGGATCTGGGGGTCCCCTTTGTTAAAGGTGTCTTCCAGATTCCGATAAGCCCCCCGCCCGCAGACCCCCACAACCACCGGGCAAGGGTTGTGGGGATGAGGCCCTTGTCCCCATCAACATGGGGACATGGTGCTTTGAGGGGTCACAGACCCCCAAAGCATCCTCCCCATGTTGAGGGCATGTGGCCTGGTACGGTTCAGGAGGGGGGGCACTCTCTCGTCCCCCCCTCTTTTCCTGTGGCCTGCCAGGTTACGTGGTCAGATAAAGGGTCTGGTATGGATTTTTGGGGGGAACTCCATGCCATTTTTTTTTTACATTTGGTTGGAGTTCCCCTTAAAATCCATACCAGACCTGAAGGGCCTGGTAATTGAATTTGGGGGGACCCCCACGCATTTTTTTTTTTTTATCTATGACTTTCAATGACTTTTCTCTGTATTGCCGGGAGCCGACAATTCATTATAGCAGCGAGTGCTTTTAAATGACTTTTTTTTCCTTCAGAAATTACACTTTGTGCAGGGAGAGTTCTAAGCACGAGAAACAAGCGCTACTTTACAGGCATACTATACACACCCCCTAGGTATGAAATTTAAAGGAATATTTCACTTTTATTGTTTCACTTTAAGCATTATTAAAATCACTGCTCCCGAAAAAACATCAGTTTTAAAAAAAAAAAATTGCATTGATACATGTCCCCTGGGGCAGGACCCAGGTCCCCAAACACTTTTTATGACAATAACTTGCATATAAGCCTTTAAAATTAGCACTTTAGATTTCTCCCATAGACTTTTACAGGGTGTTCCGCGGCTTTTCGAATTTGCCGCAAACACCCCAAATTGTTCGCTGTTCAGCGAACGGGCGAACAGGCTATGTTCGAGTCGAACATGAGTTCGACTTGAACTCGAAGCTCATCCCTAGTTATGAGTAACAAAAAAGGCCGTAGCCCAAATATGCTAAAATCGCACAGTGGTAGGTACTTAGGAGGCATATGATGGAGGCTATAAAGTAAGTTAATCTAAATATGAAGGTAATAATTACTTATTCCCGCAGCCTGCAATAAAAACAATCAGAACAGTTATGTGTAACACTGACCATATAGGTGCTGTAGTAAGCAATAAACCAACAGAGGAAGGACTCATGTGTATTTTAACTGGCATGACATATATGACTATTAGACATATATGACTAACTCACTTTAGAATAATACTGCACAAGTAGCTTTTGCACACATGCTTACAGTCATTCAAATAAAAAAAATAAAAAAAAGCACCCCAAAAAGGGGGATACTTAACACTTTGCGTGTTGATGGGCCCCAGTAATATATCTCTGGGTTCCAGAAAAATATGTGATGTGAATGTCTGAAGTATATCACCCCTTGAAATCAGGTATCCTGATAGGAGAGGATGGAACCAAGTAAGGGTGCACAGATTGAGTGCACTTCTAGGCTGTAAAAAAAGTAACAACGTGAAGTAACAGGTGGAATGGAAAACAGTTACTCTGCCAAGGGGGGTTCTCACTAGAGGAGAGTGTCAAGAAAAGGTAATCCATCTATAACTTCAGGTGTATTCCTTGGATCTTGTGCTTCTGGTTGCTTGGGGTGATCGCGTTGGACCTGTTCCCTGTGGTTTTTGGAATTTCCCTTTTTTAGGCACATGCTTGGTGGGTGTTGATTGTGGTGTGATCGGAGGACTGTGGGATAGTGAGGGGAAACAAAACTCACTAGTCCAATCTGGAAGCTCCGTGTATGGTAGATGTATGGTAGATGGAGGGCCTCACAAAACATTGGGAGATTATCTGGTGTCTTGAGGATGAGTTGGTTCCTGTTGTTAGTGGCAGATAGGGCAAAAGGGAATTTCCACCTATAGGAAAGGCTCTTTTCTCTCAGGACCTCCAGTAGTGGGCGCAGAGCCCTGCCATTGCCCAAGGTAATCAGAGAGAGGTCCTGGATTTCTTCTTTAAGTCTATAATTCGGGAGACAGCAAATAATGTCTCTTGGAGGTCAGACGAGCTTTGAGAGCTCTATGACCTCGCTCAAAATCAGAGTGTCGACTGGCTTTTCTAACAAATTTTTAAAGATGGAGGTTAGGGCTGAGGTGATTTGACCCAGCATTGCTGTTTCCGGCACTCCCCTCACTCTGATATTGTGTCTTCTACCCTTATTATCCAGATTCTCCAGGTGACGATTAACTGCAATCAATTGTGAGGTATGTGTATCAGAGACTGATTCCAAGTGAGTAAGAGCCTTATCTCTCCTGTGACCTGCTCTCTCAGTGCTGGTCATGTTCTCATTTAACGCCAGCAGATCAGCTTTGAGTTCAGTTATGCCAAAGTGTTTTTTAGGTCAGCTACGAACACTGTGTCAGCATAGGACAGGGGATGATCAGGGGGGGAGTGGTTTCTCACCATGTCCTCTGATGCAGCCTGTGACCCCTCAATGGAGTCCTCCTCGTGGTCGACAGACGCCATCTTAGCTGGAGCTGCACCCCGGGAGGGCCGCAGCTGTGATTTGAATAGATCCGATATGCTGTGGGTTCTTGGAACCGAAGAGGATCTCCTTGAACGTGTCCTGGATTGACGCTAAATGAGCCTGCTCATAGCCTTGTCTCATCCGATCAGTGTTAGGCTGGAAGGCTGCGGGTAGAGCGGAGCTTCTTCACTATGCTGCCATCCACGCTGATTAATTAAAAATTTACGCTTTAAGGCCGGAGGGTGGAAGTGACGTTTGACGTTGCTCCAGTCCTCCAAGGGCATAGAGTCGAGTGGGGGCCATTTTGCCCTTACTCGACTTCCTACCCATCTATCCCAGGGATCAGATCGCACCTCTCCTACCGCCCATAAAAGTGATCTTGCGGCGACTCTGCTGCTGAGACCACTTTTATGTTAAAGCGGACCTCCCGCCATTTAAAAAAAGATTTATTGAAAGGCAAAGTAGCGACGTATATACGTGGTGGGTGGTCCGGAAGTGGTTTAGACGGCCCAGCCCAGCATTCCCTCACTTTGCAGGGATTTCCTCTCACTTCCCATTTTGGCTATGGGACAGGAAGTAAAGAGAAATCTACCCAATGGGATACAGATGGCAAATAAAACATTTTAAAAAAATGACAGGGGTTATAACCCTCCCATACTCTATTCAAAATGAAAAAAATTGTTTTGTCTTTAATGACACTTTAAAGCGGAGCTCCACCCTAAAGTGGAACTTCCACTCATCGGAACCCTCCCCCCCTCCGGTGTCACATTTGGCACCTTTCAGGGGGGAGGGGGTGCAGATACCTGTCTAAGACAGGTGTTTGCACCCACTTCCGGGAGTCCTCTCTGCGGGTATTCTGCGGGTAGTACGTCACTTCCCGCAGAATACCCGTTGTGTTCTGGGAGACACTCGGCTCCCAGAACACAACTGGGACCAGAGAGAATGGCGCAACGCGACTCGCGCATGCGCCGTAGGGAACCGGGCAGTGAAGCCGCAAGGCTTCACTGCCTTGTTCCCTCACCGAGGATGGCGGTGGGGCAGCAGAGTGACAAGCAATCGCTCGTCTTCTGCTGCCAACGTCGCTTGACTCCAGGACAGGTAAGTGTCCTAATATTAAAAGTCAGCAGCTGCAGTATTTGTAGCTGCTGGCTTTTAATATTTTTTTTTCAGGGGAAACTCTGCTTTAACAAAAGTTTTTTTGAACTCCCTGTTGCCTGCTTTAGTTGTTTTCAAACTGAAGCCTACTACAAAACTATTCTTCTCTGACAATTTCATAAACATGCATTATTTAGCTAATTATTTAATTTCTCACATGGATTATTATGTGCATATGTTTGTATAATTCTTCTGCAGTTTTAATAATGCTACATTTAATTGTTTTTAATAACTTTTTTTCTTCTCAGTAATTACTTCCAAGGAGTTTTGTTAATGCCTGTATCAATTAAACTGTGCCACTTGCAATGTTTACATTACTCACTGCATGCAGTTTTTAGCCTCAAGCCTAGTACACACGGCCGAGATTCTCGTTGCAAAAAAAACTTTGTTTTTCTCGACGGGTTTCTTGTCAAGCTTGACGAGATTCTTGTCAAGCTTTCCTTGCATACACACTGTGAATCCAAAATCTCGTCGGTCTAAAGCGCGGTGACGTACAACACATATGACGGCAGTATAAAGGGGAAGTTCCATTCCCTTGGGCTGCTTTTGCTAATCTCGTGTTACTGCGTGTTAGTAAAAGTTTAGTGAGAGACGATTCGCGCTTTCAGTCTTCGTGCTTTCAGTTCGTTACAGCGTGACAAATGTGCTATCTCCATTACGAACGCTAGTTTTACAAGAAGGTGCGCTCCTGTCTCATACTTGATTCTGACCATGCGCGATTTTTGAAGACTCGGAAAAGCATACACACGAACGGTTTTCTCGTCCAAATACAGTCTGACGAGAATCACGATGAGAAAACTGAGACTCCCGACAAGAAAAAAGAAAGCAGGTCTTCTTTTTTTCTCGTCAAGATTCTGGGCAGTTTTCTTGACAAGAAACCTGAAAGTCTCGTACACACGCACGGTTTTCTCGGCAAAAAAGCTCTCCCAACAGTTTTCTTGTCGTTTCTTGCCGAGAAAACCGGTCGTGTGTACGAGGCTGTGAATTCATAAAGCAGCTAGAACCCATCTCTTAATATGTCAAGTGCTAATTGTCAGCAAAAATATGATTTTTATACTCACTGTAAAATCCTTTTCTCTGAGTTCATGGACGGACACAGCCTTAATCTTGACAAAGTGGGTATTCGCCTTCCTTCAGGAGTGACTAGGCAGAAAGTGTTAACAACTTCAAAGCTGATCAGCCCCGCCCAGGGGGCGGTCCTACTGGCTATATCCTCACAGCCTGCACTAAGCAGATCAGTTAGTCAAAAGCAGTACAAACTTAAAAAAGAGGGGTGGGTTCTTTTTTAAGTTTGTACTGCTTTTGACGAACTGCTTTTTACGGTGAGTATAAAAATCCTATTTTCTCTTTCGTTCATGGACGGACACAGCCTTAATCTTGACAAAGTGGGACGTCCCAAAGCAGTGTCAAACGAGGAGTGGAAACAGCATTAAAACAACTTCACCCCAAAACAAAACAGAGCTCCTCAACGGAGGAGTTGTAACTCTAAACAGCCGCCCTGAAAAACTTTGCAGCCAAAAGAAGCATCCGAAGATGCACTCACATCAACTTGTAAAGTTTATTAAAAGTGTGAACGGAGGACCAGGTCGCCGCCTTACACACCTCGGAAACAGACGCTTGATGTCAGGAAAGCCCAAGAGGCACCTCTTGCCCTGGTCGAATGCGCCGGGAAAGGGAGGCGCCCGACCATTTATGGCGTAAGCCTGATCAAGATCTGTCGGATCCACCTCGAGATGGTGGCCGACGAGACCACTGGGCCCTTCTTGGGACCAGCCACCGAAACAAACAGTGAGTCTAAACTGCGGAACGGAGAAGTAACAGACAAGTATACTCTTAGAGCTCGGACAACGTCCAAGGAGTGCAACGTCGTCTCCTTAGGATTTGACGGATGAGGACACAAGGATGGCAGTACAATGTCTTCCTTGAGATGGAAGGTCAAAATGACCTTAGGAATAAAAGAAGGCTGCGGATGCAGCACCACCTTATCCTTGTGGAAGATCAGATAGGGAGCCTTGCATGACAAGGCTGCCAGCTCAGAAACCCATCTTGTTTAATATTTTTATTAGATTTTACAAGTACATAGCAAATATACTGAACATTACATTCTGATCAAGAATGGAATTGTAAATAAATACAGTAATCACTAAAAATACATATTGAAAGAAAGGCAGTAGAGGATAAACCTCAGTAACAATTATATCAATACAAATAGAGGTATAAAAGATTAGAGCAATGAAGATAAGCAATATTTAGGATAGAATATCACGTCTCCAGACCAACCACTCACCCCCGAAGGGAGCAAGCTGTGAGCAGATGGGGGCTCGATTAAGTATGAGAGAATATGTTGGGCTATCCAGAAGGATACACCAGATGAACGTTGTCATACCTCAATTGTTTAGTGGAGACTTTCCTAACAAATCTTTAAGACACAAAGATATTAGTGATTGATAAAGTAAAACTTTAAAGTTATATATATAAGTCATGTAATGAACATCACATGTGTGAAAAATCTGTATTACACAAGTAACAAAACAGAAAGACAGAAGAAGTAAGAGAGAAGAAGAAGAAATATGGGAGAAAAGTAAAATTTATAGAAAAGAAGGTATGGGTGTAGGAAAATAGAGAAAAAGGTGAAGGTTGTCTCTCCGGGTGGCGGTCCAGTCAGATCAAGGCCCCGTTTAAATATTATATTAATAGATAAATATTAAAGTATTTCAAAGAGGCATCAACAATAGTTGATCAAAATCTGGGGGTAAGAAGTGTTTAATCCATGGTTTCCATATTTTATTATATGTTGCAATGTTGTCATCTTCAATAGCAGACATTTTGGAAAAGATAAGGGCTCTGTTAATTCTATGTTTAGTTTCAGCCACAACCAAAGTTTGGGTTTTCCAGGCCTTAGCTATAGATTGTTTAGCCGCCGTGGTGAGATGTAGTAGTAATTTGAATTGTGACTTATTCAAATTAGGAGGTTTGAGGTTGAGGAGAGCCAGTGCCGGGTCTGGCGGGATTGGTATTTCCAAGGCCGTAGAGGCCATGTGAAATATTTTACTCCAGAAGGATTGAACGATTGGACATTGCCACCAAATATGGAACTGCGTGCCCGGTTCAGAACAGCCTCTGAAACATAGATTTGGGTACGAGGGGGCAAATTTGGCAATCCTGGCCGGAACCAGGTACCATCGAGAAAGGACCTTATAATTTGTTTCCAACGCAAAACAGTTTGGCGAGGAATGCTTAGTAGCTGACCATATAATATCCCAGTCACTTTTACTGAATGTTCTATCCATGTCTTGTGCCCATTTAGTCGTATAGGATGGTAAAGTATCGTCGGATGTGGAATTGATGCGTTTATACAAAAGTGATATTAATCCTCTAGCATGGGGATCACTGTTACAGATACGTTCAAATTGAGTCATTTGGGTGAGAGGGGATCCCGTATCAACGAGGGGTGTATAAAAGTTCTTAATTTGTAGATAGCGGAAGAGCTCCTTCATGGGGAGTTTGTATAAATCACATAATGTTGGGAATGTAAGAATATCATTGGAGGAAACTAGATTATGGAATTGAAGTAGGTTTCTTCTGGACCAAGCTGCAAATGATAGGGGAAATTTCCAGGCGGGGTAAAATGAGGGATTTCGAAGAAAAGAGAGTAGAGGGTTATGAGTGGATTGTAGGCTTTTTGTGGATCTATATTTGTCCCAGATAGCTATAGAATGTTTGGTTACAGGGTTAGATAAGTTTAGTCTATCTTTAGGAGCTAACCAGAGCAAATTATTCACAGAAATGGGGTCAATATCCACTGATTCAATCGCTACCCATAGAGGGGATTCTATTGTAGAATGGTATTTGGGGAGTTGTGCTAGCTGAGCAGCAAAGTAGTATGAGGAAAAGTTAGGAATTCCCAGACCACCTTTCAATTTATCAAGATAAAGAGTCGATCTAGGTATACGGGGCTTTGTAGAGCCCCATATAAAAGCCATCACTCTCTTTTGAGTGAGCCTCAGGAAGTAAGGAGGTATATGTATGGGGAGAACTCGGAATAGGTAAAGGAACTTTGGTAAGATTGACATCTTAGTAGCATTAATCCTCCCAATCCAAGATAAAGGAAGAGAAGACCATTGTTTCATCAGATTAGTAGTTGACTTCAATAAGGGTAAGTAGTTAGCTGAAAATAGGTCGGATATAGAAGAAGTGAGTTGGACTCCAAGATATGAAATATGATGCAATTCCCAATTGAAAGGTAAAGACGTTTGGGCTTGTTGTAACTCAGATGGCGAAAGGGAAATATTAAGGGCATTAGATTTGGCATGATTAACACGCAAACCACAAATCTTTGCAAACTTGTCTAAAGTATTTACTAGATTTGGGGCTGAGACGTGGGGATGGGATAAAAAAATCAGGATGTCATCTGCAAAAAGACTCAATTTGTGGTGATGTCCACCTAATTCTACACCTTTGATATTAGGATTATTTCTAATAATACATGCTAAGGGTTCAATAAGTAGGGCAAAAAGCAAAGGGGATAGGGGGCAACCCTGTCTAGTACCTCTTCTAATATCTATCATAGCCGATTTATAGCCCATATATTTAATATAAGCTTTCGGAGTGCTGTATAGTGAGGAGACCCAAGTTAAGAAATTTTCCCCAAAACCCCATTTTTGAAGAGTATAGTGTAGATATGGCCAGCTGATTGAGTCGAACGCCTTCCTAATATCTAATGATATAAGGCAAGTTGGGATACGTCTTTTTTTGGCGGCATGAATTAATAAAAGTGCTCTTCTGACATTATCCCCTGCTTGACGCAAGGGCATGAAGCCAGTTTGGTCACGATGGATAAGTTTACCTATAATGCTATTCAATCTAGTTGCCAAGATCTTAGCTAGTAACTTAATGTCTAGATTTAAAAGAGATATGGGACGGTAATTAGACCAAGAGGTAGTGTCAGATTTAGGTTTGAGAATCATTGCTATGATGGAAGTTAGTGTTTCGGTTTTAAACGAATGACCAGCTAACAAAGAATTGAAGGCTCTAGTCAATAGAGGCGTTAAAATCGAATCAAATTGTTTGTAGTATAGTGCAGAAAACCCATCGGGGCCCGGTCTCTTGTGAGGCTTCAATTCTTTAATAGCAGCTTTAACTTCCAAGGCCGTTATGGGACTCTCCAAATATTCACACTGTTCCGGTGTCATTGTGGGAAGTTTAACATCTGAGAACACAGTGTCTGCTTTGTTTTTATCAAAGATTAAGCCAGAGTCATAGAGCTTAGCTAATTTAGATTGAAAGATGTCCAAGATCTTTAATGGGTTACTAGTGTATGCATCTCTGGAGGTTCTAAGTCGGAATGCAGCTTGTGAACGATCAATAGACTTGAGGCTGCGGGCCATTGGGGTATCGGGCTTATTGGCTTTGCGGTATAGGGTATGTTGCCGCTTGCGTAAGAGTTTGTCTGCCGAATCTGTCAGAAAAAGATCCAACTCAAGCCGGGCCCTTTCCAATTTAGTGTTTGTGTGTGCATTCGGGGTAGCTTGATGAGCCAAATGACAAGCGTTAAAATTTGCTTCAAGTTTGGTGAACAGAATCTTGCGATCTCTTTTAATAGATCTCGCCTTTTGTATCAAGCTGCCCCGAATAACAGCTTTATGGGCTTCCCATAATGTAAGGGCAGAGACATCAGTAGTGTCATTAAATGAGATATAATCATTAAGAGCCAGTTCAATATCTGAACGGTGTGAGGGGTGAGATAGGATGGAGTCGTTAATACACCAAGTGGTGTCATGTGACCTAGGTATAGGAGAGGTAATTGTAGCAGTGACCGCACAATGGTCTGTCCAAGGAAATGGGATTATATTAGAGGATATTACTTCAGGGAGCATACTAGAGGGGAGGAAAATATGGTCTATTCGTGAAAAAGATTTGTGTGGATAAGAATAATGTGTAAAATTTCTGGAAGTTGGGTTAAGTTCCCGCCAGGTATCAACAAAATTAAAAGAAGTAAGTAGAGATTGGAAGGACCGTTTATGGGTAGGAGAGTTAGGAAATGACGGGGATTTATCCAAGAAAGGATAAATGGTAGTATTGGAGTCGCCACATAATATTATTGTTCCAAATTTATGTGATTCGATTAGTTGGAAAAGATGTGATAGAAAAGCTTCAGGACGTTTATTTGGGGCGTAATACGAAACTAATGTGACTTCAGTATCAGCAATAAGGCCTGTTAATAAAACATATCTACCTTCAGGGTCACATATTTGTGTATTAAGGGTAAATGGTGTAGAACGGTGGAATCCAATCAAGGACCCACGTTGCTTAGTTGTAGCTGAAGCTGCGTAGAATTGAGGGTAGGAGGAGGAAAGAAATTTAGGGGAGGCGTTATTGATAAAGTGCGTTTCTTGAAGGAAAATGATGTGAGCTTTTCTAGCTGAAAAGGAACGTAGAGCTTTAGTTCTTTTTTGTGGAACGTTGAAGCCTTGTACATTTAAGGACAAAATGTTTATGGGGGCCATGACATAGTAAGGGTAAGTTTTATATAAGGGTTAATGAAACCCATATTATGAATTCGAACCGCCACCAAGGGAGACAGAAGAGGAGAAGAAAGGAAAGACAGAAAAGAAAGAATAAAGAAGAAACCAAATAAAAAAGAAGCCCTAATGACTGCAATTAGTGTCATAAAATAATGATGTACTAGTAGGGCGCAGGAACATCTCGGAGAGATAACAAGAAATCTCCGAGGGGTTCCATGGTCACCGACCGACTTCTGCATAATAGTAGCAGGAGTCAGGGGGTACGTAGGGGGCCGCAAGAAGTTCCGGAGGGAAAAACAACGCCGGAGAACACTTAAGTATTATAGTAGAAAACATAAATAATTCTCTATCAAGAAGACTGGAGATGCAATAAACAAAAAAAGAGAGAGAAAGGAAGCATACCAACTTTGGGAAGTATGTTGAGTCAATTTCTAAATGAATGCGTCCATAAGGAGGCTGGAAAATATCAATTTTAACACTTGTGAAGCAAACCGTCAACGCAAGCGAAATAATTAATAAACAAGCTTGCAAATATAGAGGAAAGGGAAGGGAGAGAGGGAAAAAAAAAAAAAAGGAAATGTAATATAGACCTACTGGCTGACTAAAACAATAAATAATTACCCAAATTTATATTTCATAGGTACAATATAATATGCATTTAAATTACTAAGTAGACATATTTGTCTGAAAGGGGACAAACACACAAAAAAAATAAATAAAAAAAATAAAAAAATAATGTAATATAGACCTTCTGGCTGACTAAAACAATAAATTAATGCCCAACTTCATATTTCAGAAGTATAATATAATATGCATATAAATTACTAAGTAGACATATTTGTCAGAAAGGGGACAAGACAAAAAAAAAAAACACTTGTCTCAAAAATGTAAATGTAATATAGACCTTCTTGCTGACTGAAACAATAAGTAATTACCCAAATATATATTTCATAGGTACAATATAATATGCATTTAAATTACTAAGTTGACATATTTGTCAGGAAGGGGACAAACAAAAAAAAAAAAAAAAAAAAAAAACCCCTTAAAAACACTTGACTCAAAAATGTAAATGAAATATAAATATTCTGGCTGATTAAAACCCTAAATAGAAACCTAGATTCATATTTCATAAGTACAAATTAATATGCATATATTATGTGCATATGGATTAAAGAAATAGATATTTTTGACAGAAACAAAACACCACTAAAGAAAAAAAAAAAAAAAAAAGAAAAAAAAAAAATGGAGAACAGGATTCTAGTTCTTCAAGCATAGATAGTGCAATGCTTTTCAGAATAAAGCAATGGGGCTAATACCCTACAAAAGGGGAGAAACATGGATAAGATTAATGAGAAGTGAACAATCAGTCCATTGAGTCGACATTTATCGGTGCCTGACTATCAAAACGTCCTCTTTTATGAAGATTCTGTCTAGTATAGCCAGAGGGGTTTGGGTCCAGGTCGGTTTCATTTGGAGGTGATCTAGAAGCCGCACGTCTACGAGGTTGCTCCTTAGAATTGGTGTGATCCATCAGGCCTAGATCAATTAAGGCTGACCGAAGTTCATCGGACGTGCGACAGGTATATCTGGTTTCCAAGTATGTAAAGCGGAGAGAGAATGGAAACCCCCAGTGGTATATGATTTGGTGCTTTTGAAGTACTTGCAGCAGTGGTTTCATAGAACGTCTCTTAGTAACAGTTAGAGGGGAGAGGTCTGTAAAGAGCTGATAGGTATTGCCCTGGAACTCAAGAGTGTTTTTACCTCTAGCAGCAGCAAGTATTTGCTCCTTTGTTTTATAGTAATGAAATTTAACTATAATATCTCTAGGGGGTCCATTGGGTTTGCGTTGAGTTAGGGCCCTGTGGACTCTGTCCATTTCCAATCTCTCAGGTGAAATACCTGGTAACAGTTCCTGAAACAGTGCACATATAGTTCCCTGTAAGTCTATGATTGATTCAGGGAGACCTCTGATTCTTAGGTTGGAGCGACGGTCCCTGTTCTCCTGGTCTTCCAAACGGTTTTGTAATAAAAAGTTCTCATCCTTAAGCTGTTCAATAGTAGTATTATAATGCTGTGTGGTAGTTTCTATATCATCTACCCGCATTTCCAATTCAGCTGTTCTATGCCCCAGCTCCCTAATCTCCCTTGTCAGCTTCTCTGTTATCTGGTCAGAAGTTTGTTTCAAAGCTTTTTGAAGCATTTTCTCAAATTGTCTGAACATGTTAGACTGAATAACATTTTCAGGTGTTTCATAGTCAGAATCAATCTCACCAGCTGTGTCCAGAGTTTTGACATTGTGTGACAGGGATTTAGGAACCCGCTGTGTGCGAGTCTGTGAGGTACCAGGCGCCGCCATCTTGGATGTCTGCCGGGCCGGTGTATCCTTAGAGATACCAATCTTATACTTTGTTTTTGGCCCCCTCGTGACCATCCTCAATAAGCCAAAGCGTACCTGTTATGAATTTGCGGGAGCTGGTGCCGTTTGCGGTGAAAACAGCAGTCGGTTCTCCGGTTTGTTTAACCCGGGAGCGGAGCTCTAAGGGGATGCGACTTCTCCCTCAGGCATCCGCGCATGCGCCCCTCAGAAACCCATCTTAACTGACACAACAGCCACCAAAAGTACCACTTTCTGAGAAAGTGTCAACAAGAGTGTCTCCCTAATGTTCTCAAACTGTGGTTTCTGAGGCACCTAGAGGCCATGCCGTTAAACCTCTTAACTGTAAGGCAGGATGGCGTATGGGACCTTGTGACAGCAGGTCCTCTCGTATCGGTAGACGCCAAGGGACGTCTGCTATACAAGCCCCACAGAGGTAGTGGAGGGCGGACCGGAGGGGCCGCATGCCGAACCCCCTGTACAAATGTTCTCACTAAAGAGTGAGCCACCAGGGGTCGTTGAAAAAAGACAGCCAGGGCAGATATCTGCCCCTTAATTGTACTTAAAGCAAAATTTTTGGTCTGCCCCACGCTGTAAGAACAGCAGGACACTGGAACCAAATAAGTATGCGGATGCCACCTCATTTCCTCACAAATGGATAAGTAGGTCTTCCAAGTGCGATGGTAAATCCTCCTAGAGGACGATTTCTGAGCACTCCTCATGGTAGAGATCACGAGTCTGACAGGCCCCGGTCTCTTAGCACCTGGCTCTCAATAGCCACGCCGTTAAAGCCAGTGACTGTAAAACAGGATGGCGTATGGGACCTTGCGACAGCAGGTCCTTTCTTAGCGGTAGACGTCAGGAGGCATCTGCTATCAGATGCACTAGATCAGCGTACCAAGGATGCCGAGGCCAATCCAGAGCAATTGGGATCATTGAAATCCTCTCTGCCTCCAGTCTGCGAAGCAGATGAGGAAGGAGCTTCAGAGGAGGGAAGGCATAGATTTGCCGGTACTGACTCCACGGTGCCACCAACGCATCTGTCGCGTCTTCCCATGGGTCTCTTGACCTGGCCACTAACCTCAATACCTTCCGATTGAGTCGAGAAGCCAGGAGATCTACGTCTGGCGTGCCCCATCTTTGGCAAAGGAGCTGAAACTCCTCCAGGTGTAGAGATCATTCTCCTTGGTCCAGCATCTGGCGACTCCGCCTGCCAGTTTTCCACGCCCGGAATGTATATGGCCGACAGGGCCGGTACACTCCTTTCTGCCCACCTTAGGATGTGAGCGTCCTCCGATGCTGTAGCTGAGCTTCTTGATGGTTGACATATGCCACCACCGTGGCGTTGTCCGTCTGGATCCTGACTGTACGCCCCTGTAGCCTCTGAGACCATGTGGAGAGGCACAGACTGATCGCCCGGAGTTCCAGGACATAGATCAGCAACTAAGATTCCTCCGGAGTCCAGCGACCTTGAGTCGACTGGACCCCCCAGACTACCCCCCAACCGGTAAGGCTGGCGTCCATCGTGACCAGCATCCAGTAAAAAGGAAGGAACGACTTCCCCAACAGAAGTGCCGGTGATGTCAGCCACCAACTAGGGAGGGCCTAACTAGGTGGCTCACCCGGATTTGGCAATCCAGGGATGATGGGTAGAGTTGAGCGGACACCTGGATGTTCGGGTTCGACGGGTTCGGCCGAACTTCGGTAAAAAGTTCGAATTCGGGACCGAACTTGACCCGAACTTGACCCCGAACACCATTGAAGTCAATGGGGACCCGAACTTCTGAGGACTATTAGCGCTTGTTTCCCGTGCTTAGAACTGTCCCTGCACAAAGTGTAATTACTGAAGGAAAAAAAGTCATTTAAAACTCACTCGCGGCTATAATGAATTGTCGGCTCCCAGCAATACATAGAAAAGTCATTGATAAAAAATAAAAAAAAGCGTGGGGGTTCCCCCAAATTCAATTACCAGGCCCTTCAGGTCTGGTATGGATATTAAGGGGAACTCTGCCGCCAAAAAAAAAAAAAAATGCGTGCGATTCCCCCCAAATATCCATACCAGGCCCTTCAGGTCTGGAAGGGATTTTAAGGGGAACTCCACCCCAAATTAAAAAAAAAATGGCGTGGAGGACCCCCAAAAATCCAGACCAGATGCTTTATCAGAGCACGCAACCTGGCAGGCTGCAGGAAAAGAGGGGGGGAGAGAGCGCCCCCCCCTCCTGAACCGTACCAGGCCACATGCCCTCAACATGAGGAGGATGTCCCCATGTTGATGGGGACAAGGGCCTCATCCCCACAACCCTTGCCGGTGGTTTGGGGGTCTGCTGGTAGGGGGCTTATCGGAATCTGGAAGACCCCTTTAACAAAGGGGACCCCCAGATCCCGGCCCCCCTATGTGAAATGGTAATGGGGTACAAATGTACCACTACCATTTCACAAAGAAAGTGTGAAAAATTTTAAAAATGACAATAGCCGGTTTTTGACAATTCCTTTATTAATGTCTTCTCCTTTCTTCCATCTTCTTCCACCTTCTTTTTCCATCTTCTTCTTTTCTCCATTCGGGTTTCTTCCTCCATCTTGTTCTTCATCTTCATCTTCATCTTCCTCTTCCTCTTCATCTTCATCTTCATCTTCCTTCTTCCTTCGGTGTACTCTTCCACATCTTGCTCCGGCTTCTTCTTCCCTTCTTCTTTCTTCGGCCGCTCCACTTGAATTGGAGGTTCCCGCTGTGTGACGCTTCAGTTCTTCAGTTCTCCTCTGGGTCCGCTGGCACTCGGTGGCCCGCCCCCCTCTGACACCACAGGGAAAGTCCCTGTGAAATCCATGTGCGTCAGAGGGGGGCGGGGTCACCGGGTGGCAGCGGACCAAGAGGAGAACTGAAGAACTGAAGCGTCACACAGCGGGAACCTCGAATTCAAGCGGAGCGGCCGGAGAAAGAAGAAGGGGACAATAAGCCGGAGCAAGATGTGGACGAGAACACCGAAGGAAGAAGGAAGATGAAGATGAAGAGGAAGATGAAGATGAAGATGAAGAACAAGATGGAGGAAGAAACCCAAATGGAGAAAAGAAGAAGATGGAAGAAGAAGATGGAAGAAGATGGAAGAAAGGAGAAGACATTAATAAAGGAATTGTCAAAAACCGGCTATTGTCATTTTTAACATTTTTGACACTTTCTTTGTGAAATGGTAGGGGTACATTTGTACCCCATTACCATTTCACATAGGGGGGGCCGGGATCTGGGGGTCCTCTTTGTTAAAGGGGTCTTCCAGATTCCGATAAGCCTCCTGCCCGCAGACCCACACAACCACCGGCAAGGGTGGTGGGGATGAGGCCCTTGTCCCCATCAACATGGGGACATCCTCCCCATGTTGAGGGCATGTGGCCTGGTACGGTTCAGGAGGGGGGGGCTGCCAGGTTGCGTGCTCGGATAAAGGGTCTGGTCTGGATTTTTGGGGGAACTCCACGCCATTTTTAAAAAAAAATGGGGTGGAGTTCCCCTTAAAATCCTTTCCAGACCTGAAGGGCCTGGTATGGATATTTGGGGGGAACCACACGCATTTTTAAAAAAAATTTGCGGCAGGCTTCCCCTTAATATCCATAGCGGACCTGAAGGGCCTGGTAATTGAATCTGGGGGAACCCCCACGCTTTTTAAATTTTTTTATCAATGACTTTTCTCAGTATTGCCGGGAGCCGACAATTCATTAATAGCCGCGAGTGAGTTTTAAATGACTTTTTCTCCTTCAGAAATGAAACTTTGTGCAGGGACAGTTCTAAGCACGGGAAACAAGCGCGACTTTACATGCATATTGCCGAACACCGTACCCGAACCCGAACATACAGTCAATTGTTCGGGTTTGGGTCCGGGACCCCAAAACCCAAAATTTCGGTACGGACCCGAACTTTACAGTTCGGGTCCGCTCAACCCTAATGATGGGCACTTGTCCTATCTGGACAGAATTTCCTTCTGTAACACTCGCGTGTGAAATTGCGCATATGGTACCGCCTCGAAGGAGGCCACCATGAGGCCTAGGACTCGCATTCAAAAGCAGAGTGATGACCATCTTGGGGATGTCAACTGCCGCACCGCAGCCCAAAGGGTCTGCAACCTTCCCATAGGGGAAAAAACTTTGCATCTGAGGAGTCCAGAATCAACCCCAGATACACTAGGAGTTGAATCGGTACCAATACTGGCTTCTGAGTGTTCAGCACCCAACCAAAGTATCGGAGAGTCTGACAGGTTATAGACACGCTCACCTCTATTCTGAGCTTGAGGTGGCCCTCAGAAGAATATCGTCCAAGTAGCACACGATAGCGATGCCACGCTGTCTTGGTAGGGCCAGAATCAAGGCGAGCACCTTGGTGAACACCTTTGGTGCTGATGCTAGGCCAAGGGGGGCACCACCATTGGTAGTGGTCTTCCCCGGCCGCAAAGTGCAGACATGTCTGATGCCTGGTGCCTATGGGGACCTGCAAGTATACGTCCTTCAACAGAGCGAACCAACTCCCTCTGGAATCTTTGTACCTTCACATGCAATTGAGGGCCCTGAGATCCAGGATTGGTACTACGAACAGATTTGAGTAAAACCCCTGAAACCGTTTCTTGTACTGCAACAGGAATTATCTCCCAGCGTATCAGCAGGTCTTGAACCGCCCCATGTAGGGCTTCCCGACGAGTCGGCAGAAGCTGGCGGTTGGAGGGGAAAGGAATAAATAAAAAATAACAATCTGTTCGGAGGGCAAGAGAGAAACTCTATCTTGTACCCTGAGGAAACTAGATTTGTTCGCAGGCTTGTTGGGCTTGTGAAACCAGGGACGCTTCTGTCCCTCAGCAGGCGCTTTATCGGCCTGGGATCATTTACTTGCCGCACTAGGCGGACGAAAAAAACGCTTGTTTGCGGTGAAGGAGAGCCATAGCCAATGGCGTGGCTCCTTACCTCTTTTGGATAGTCGGAGCAGCATGCTTTTACCTCCTGTGGCATGTTTAATAATGTCATCCAGGGATGCTCCAAAAAAATTTTTTGCCCTTAAAGGGCAATTCATCAGTGCCTTCTTGGAAGATTGGTCCGCCGACCAACCTTTTAGCCAGAGCAGACGGCGTAACACCACTGCATAGCTTGAGGCTCTGGACAGCAGAGGAATAGTGTCCAAGGCTGATTCGCAGACAATTTTAAGGCCCAGTATCCACTGGTCGGCTATAGACACCTTGTCCAAGGGACCCTCATGTGCTTTAAACCCATGGAGCAGCATCCTTGCCCCTTCAGAGAGTGTCTGAGACACCAGGACCCCAACCACCGTTGGGCGCACAGCCGAGCCGTATAGGTAGCGGATGACCGCTTCAGCCTTCCTGTCTGCAGGGTCCTTGAAGCAGGAGCCCCTTCCACCGGAATTGTGGCTACCCTGTTTAATCTGGATACCTGAGGGTCCACTATCTGAGGAGAGGTCCATCTTTTCAGGAAACTCTCTTCAAAGGGGTAAGGCACCACCAAACTTTTTTGGGGATAGAAAACCTTTTGAGGTTTGACCCGCTCCTTGTATAAAAGCTTGTCTAGATAAGATGCACAAGGAACACCTTAGTGCGGGTCGGCTTGCAGAACCCGAAAGGGACCGACGCCTCTGGCGTTTCTGCAGGCTTCTTTATCTACCCACCTATCAGAGCCTTATCGCGTGGTGACCCGGACCCGGACTGTCCAACCAGCCAAGGTCTGCATCCTCTAATGTGTCAGAACCAGGGCCATGAGCTGTAGCTGGGCCTGGCTCCGCATCAGAGTTATCCCCAGAAGATGGCGGGGGGAGGGGGCACTTTTTACCCCCGTGTTCCCACGTGTCGCTTCCACCTTGGCAACAACCAGGACACCGACCTAGCGTCTACTGACACAGCGGGTGCAGAAGCACCAGATGTCAATTCAGGTGTATCAGGGGGAGAAGCGTCTGCTGATGTCATACTGACCCACGCACCTGACACAAGGACTCCAGTTCAAGGTACCAACAGCCCACTCTCCTAGCTGCGACAGAGACGAGGGGTTCCCCCCCAGAGGACTCACCACCCTAGAACAGTAGTACGGCTGTCGTCCGCTTCCTTAGTAGAGCTGCTTCCTTGTCAGCTATCAGTCTGACCACTCTGCAGCGTGTGTCTGTAGGCTTGCGCCGTTTAAATGCTATGTGATCGGCGTGGCCCATGAGAAAATGGTCGCCGAGCGGCAGCTAGAGGCCAAACACAGCGCGGACCACAAGAACATGGCCGCCGAGCGCAGATGAGGCCAAACACAGTGTGGATCACAAGAAAAATGGCCGCCAAGCGGCCAATAGAGGCCAAACATTGCGCGGACCACAAGAACATGGCCTCCGAGCGCAGATAGGGGCCTAACACAGCATGGATCACAAGAAAAATGTCCGCCAAGCTGCCAATAGAGGCCAAACACAGCGAGGACCACAAGAACATGGCCACCGAGTGGATAGAGGCCAAACATAGTATGGATCACCAGCAAAATGGTCGCCGACAGCATGGAGCAGAACACACAGGTAAGCAAACTTTTTTCATGGCAGCTCATAACACTTATCTTAGCAGACATACATGCACAGTTCCCACACAGGTGGAGCCCCCCAGGTGAACCCCCGCCCCAGCAGCCGGCACAGAGAGCCTAGGGAGGAGGGAGGGAAGGGAGGGAGGAAGGGAAGGATAGAACCTCTTACTCACCTCTCCAGGAATGCCCAGCTTTGTCTTTCTGCCGAAGCAGGGGATTACTACTTACCCTTCCTGCATGGATTGTGCTGGAAGCATCCCAGACAGACCACCTTCCGCATGGTGACGGAGGGGGCTGTCGGCCCGGCTTCTGCGACTCGGCCCTATAGACCGGTCGTATGCATGCCCTGGAGCGTATAGCTCACGCCCACCCGTAGAGTGACGGGCATGTCGTGGACGACCCAGCGCGTAGCTATGGTCGGCACACGCTCGATGGCCGAAACTGGTGAGACCACAAGGATCTGGGATCCAGCATGTCACCCAGTCGGCAGTTGATCGAAGATCACAGGAACAAAAATAAAAATAAAATAATAAAATTTCAATCTGGAACAAAAAACCTCCAGGCCTATGGGCCCGAAGGGAGCCATGTCTTCTCCTTAGTTAGAAAAAAAATGGTCTGCTTAGTGCAGGCTGAGAGGATACAGCCAGTAGGACCACCCCCTGGGCGGGGCTGTTCAGCTTTGAAGTTGTTAACACTTTCTGCCAAGTCACTCCTGAAGGAAGGCTAATACCCACTTTGTCAAGATTAAGGCTGTGTCCGTCCATGAACGAAAGAGAAATATTTATATATATATATATACATATATATTATTCCAAACTAGTATTTAAACATATTTCTGTGCTGAGAGCAAGCTCCCGACATAGTTACTGGTGGACACTGTCACTGCAAATCACAGCGGTCACATGATCAGAATGCCCGCTTCCGTCTCCCGGCATTTAGAATCTCTTTTTTTTATAATAATGTATTTTATTTTATTTAACACATAATTATTAACATACACAACATCATACAATAACATTGCATTAATTTTAATCTAGTATCCCCCTATCCCAAAGACAAAACAAAACAAAAAAAAACAAGACAAAGAAAAAAAAAAACCACTCCCCTCCCCTTAATTACATCCCCTCCCCCCCTCCATCCCCACCATTGCTGGACCTTCACACATACCCCCCAAAAAAATAAAATAAAATAAAAAGGGGTAAAGGGGAAGAAGGAGGGACCAGCAAACCTTACAATGTCCATTAAACCATCTTCCCCCTTCTATTACACGTGTTATAAACCATATCTATTCCATCACCCTCTCACCCATATGTAATTAAGGGGCTATACACCCTACCCCACCAAATATCCCTAATTATTAGTGAGAAAAAAAAGGGGGATTAATATACCTTACGAGGCTTCTAGAGCCATCATGCCCCTTCTATTACACATAATACAAACCTTATTTGTTCCCACCACCCCACACCCAAAAAAAAAGAATAAAAAAAAAAAAAAAAGAAACGAGGGACGGAAAGGAAGAGGGAAGGGGAGGAAAGGAAAAGGAGAGGAAAAAAAAAAAAGAAGGAAAATCCTCTCCTCCCAGGGGACTCAACACAGCTCAGTCAGGGGAAGCATTTAGGGTATTCCTTTCTATTCATCTATTTAGTCTAATCTCACCTATTTCTTTTCTTTTACCTATCTTACCTCCGAGGAATGCTGCTCCCACCCTACCCATATTTCATTAAATTTATCTTGTTTATCTTTAACTACATATATTTATTTCTCAGCCTCTTTAATTAAATTAACTTCTCTCTTCCATTCCAGCAAGGTAGGACCTCGAGTTTGTTTCCATAGCCTAGGAATTAGTAATTTAGCTGCATTCAGTAAGTGTGGAGTAATACTGTTCTTGTATGATTTAAATGGATCTTGTAGTCCCATGGAACAAACAATATAGTGGTGTTACCTCTATGGGATCCAAAGTTAATTTCATAACCCATGGGATGATCGCGTCCCAAAAAACTTTAATTTTGGGACACTCCCACCACAAATGTAAATATGTCCCTTTTTGACCACATCCTCTCCAGCATTTCGCATCTAGAGTTGGAAACATCTGTGCCATCTTAACTGGTGTCCGATACCACCTTGCCCGAAATTTATATGACATTTCTTGTATTCGTGTACTTATGGAGGTAGAGTATACCAAATAAATAAGTCTCCTTGCCTGCGCAGAAGAAAAAACCTGATTCAGCTCACTCTCCCATTCCCTGACAAAATAGGGAACTGTTGTATTTTGGGCCCCTAAGACCAATCTATACATTTGCGACAATAAGTGTCTGTCATCCGTATGCTAATACATAGGGACTCGAACGTGGTAAGGGACTTCTAGGCCTTAGTAATGGTTTTAACTTGGCAAAAAAACGCCTCAATTGGTGATATCTCATTCGACCATAGGTGTATTCCCCCACCTTGATACCAACTCTGAAAGAGGGATCAACTCCCTTCCTGGTGCAAATTTGCCACATGTCCTATTTCCATCACTCCCCCATGATCCCAAAAACCCAGCTTCCCCCCCCCGGGGGAAACCAAGGAAATCCCTCCAGTGGCATCAGGGGGAAGACCTGGGGGGTGTACTCCCCCATTTTGTTCAATGTATCCCATATCTTAAGTGTGTTCCACGTCAGAGGAGAGGTCCATTCTGCAAGACCCCTAATATGCTCGGGATCCATGGCACCCCCGCTAAGTTCCGTCCTGCTATTTCCTGCTCTAATGCGACCCACCTTTTACCCGTGGAGTCGTGACACCAATTTAGAATCCTTACCAGTGACATTGCTCTATAATATAGAGCAATGTCTGGTAATCCAAGTCCTCCTTCTTTTTTCCCCCTGCGTAATATGTCATGGGAAAGACTTGGCCGCCTATCGTTCCATACAAATGCAACGAACGCCTTTCTCAGATCTTTAAAAAAGGCCTGTGGGAGTGATATGGGGATCGTATGCAGGAAATAGATTAATCTAGGCAATATTGTCATTTTTATAGCACTCACTCTCCCTACCCATGTTAAGACTAGACCCTTCCATTTCTGCAAATCTCTTATTATCTCTTTCAATAGAGAACCGTAATTCAAATCATACAATAGCCCAAGATCCGACGTAATGTGTGTCCCTAGATAGACCAAATATTTTTCATCCCAGACAAAGGGGTACATGCTCTTCAGAGTTGTTGCCATTGCCAGGGGAACGTGGCTAGGTAGGAGCACTGATTTCTCAAAATTGATTTTAAAATTTGATAGGCTTCCATATTCAGCTACCTCGGCCATCAGAGCCGCTATGGAATTCTGTGGTGAATCTCAAAAAAATAACAAGTCGTCGGCATATGCCGACACTTTATGTTCCATTGCTCCTACACATACGCCTACTATTCCCATATTTCTCCTAATTTTACACAAAAAAGGTTCCAACATTATGGCAAACAACAAAGGAGATCATGGACACCCTTGTCTCATCCCGTTCTGTATTTTAAAATAATTCGACATTGTCCCATTTACCTTCACTCTGGCTCTTGGATTCACATACAACGCCAATACCAGGCCCATCATTCTCTCACCCATCCCCATCCCCCTTAACACTTCCGTCATGTAAGGCCAGCTCACCCTGTCAAAAGCCTTCTCGGCATCCATAGATAATACCACTCTAGGGGCCCTATTCGGGCCGTTTTCTATCCAATGAAGGATATGAAGAGCACGTATCGTGTTGTCTCTGGCCTCCCGGCCCTTTATGAAGCCCGTTTGATCAGGGTGAACTAGCTTTACTATGTGATTTTGTAATCGGAGAGCCAGTATTTTCGCTAACAGCTTAGTGTTTGAATTAAGTAGGGAGATGGGTCTATAATTAGAACAATGTTGGGGGTCCTTCCCTGCTTTGGGAAGTACTGTGATATATGCTAATAGGGCTTCAGGTGGTAGAGGGTTAGAAGCGTTGATTGTGTTGAAGTATCTACATAGTGGAAGTCCCAGTTCTGCCAAGAATTTTCTATAAAATATACTTGTGAAGTTGTCAGGTCCTGGGCTTTTGCCCAGAGACAGAGAATTTATTGCCTTGTCCAGTTCCTCAATTGTAATTTCTCGTTCTAGTTCTTCAATCACCGAAAATGGCAGCTGGGTCAGATCCGAGTCTTTGATAAAGTCTCTAATTTCATTCCTTCGCTGCTCATCTGTGGCGATTCCTACTGGCTCTTGTATGTTATATAGGGCCTCATAAAATGTATGAAATTCTGCTGCAATTGCTTGGCTCTCCACTATTTTTTTCTTTTGTATTATCAGGTTATGGACATGTCTCGAGTCCTGCTGCTTTTTAAGTTGTCTGGCTAGCCACTTGCCACATTTATTCCCCTGTTCATAAAATCTATTTGCATAATATCTATGTTTATTTTCAATCCTATTATCTATACATTGTGAGAACTTGCTTCTCGAGGTTTCTAATTTCTTAGCATCTTCTGAGTTTAGATTTCTCTTATGTTTAGTTTCTAATTCATTGATTTCTTCTAGTAGATCTGTTATGCCCTTTTGCTTCTCTCTTTTAGCCCTTGACCCATACATTATCAATTCCCCTCTAATTACCGTCTTATGCGCTTCCCATATTGCCTGCTCAGACACTTCTTTTATTGTATTCATGTCAAAGTATGCTCCAATTTTAAGACGTAATGCCTCCACTATCTTTTTGTCGTCCAATAACGACTCATTTAGTCGCCAGGTCCTTTCCAGGTGACCTGGACATACTGGAGAAAGAGTCAAAATTACCGGAGCATCGTCTGAGATTGTTATTACCTCTATCTTACAGGCCCGTACCCTCTCCAGGTAAAACTGATCCACCAGGAGAAGGTCCAGACGGGAGTAAGTATTATGGGTTTTTGAATAGTAGCTATAATCTTTTACCCCTTGATGCATTACCCGCCAGGTATCCACTAAATGGAGAGAGCGCATAAGTTGTTTTATGTGTTTCAGTGCCCTAAAAGATATATGGGAATTCCCAGTTGATGTATCCATATTTGGATTCAGGGTAAGGTTAAAATCCCCCCTACTATCAAAAATCCCACCTTAAATTTTCTAGCAACCTCAGTGTCTTTATTAGAAAGTTGACTGTCCCCGTTGTGGGTGCATAGATCGAGGCAAATGTGTATTGTGTATTGATGTCCATATAATGTCCTCTTAACAAATAAAAAACGTCCCTCCGGGTCTATCTGAGAGGATACAAAACACATCGGAAAAGATTTTTTAAAGGCTATAGTCACCCCCCTTGCCCTGGCTAGGGGAGATGGAGAATGGAACCACTGATCGAAGGTATGTGTGGGCATTTTTGGCATAGCTCCTGCCAAAAAATGCGTCTCCTGCATATAAACCACCTCAGCTTCATAGTGACGCAATTCGTGCCAAAGGCGCCCCCTTTTCTGCAATGAACACATTCCTCTTACATTATAGGTCAATACCAGGGATGAGCCGAACACCCCCCTGTTCGGTTCGCACCAGAACCTGCGAACAGACAAAATGTTCGTGTAAACTTTAGAACCCTATTAAATACAATGGACTCGAACGTTCGAAATCTAAAGTGTTAATTATAAAGGCTAATATGCAAGTTATTGTCCTAAAAAGTGTTTGGGGACCTGGGTCCTGCCCCAGGGGACATGTATCAATGCAAAAATAAGTTTTAAAAACGGCCGTTTTTTCGGGAGCAGTGATTTTAATAATGCTTAAAATGAAAAAATAAAAGTGAAATATTCCTTTAAATTTCGTACCTGGGGGGTGTGTATGATATGCATGTGAAGTGGCGCATGTTTCCCGTGCTTAGAACTGTCCCTGCAAAAAATGTCATTTTTGAAAGAAAAAAAATGCATTTAAAACTGACTCGCGGCTATTAATGAATTGTCGGCTCCCGGCAATACATACAAAAGTCATTGAGAAAAAAAAAAAAAAAAGCGTGGGGGTTCCCCAGAATTCAATTACCAGGCCCTTCAGATCTGGCATGGATTTTAAGGGGAACTCCACCCCAAGTTTAAAAAAAAAATGGCGTGGAGTCCCCCTAAAAATCCATACCAGACCCCTTATCCGAGCACGCAACCTGGCCGGCCGCAGGGGAAAAGGGGGGGACGAGAGAGCGGCCCCCCCTCCCTCCTGAACCGTACCAGGCCACATGCCCTCAACATGGGGAGGATGTCCCCATGTTGATGGGGACAAGGGCCTCATCCCCACAACCCTTGCCCGGTGGTTGTGGGGGTCTGCGGGCGGGGGGCTTATCGGAATCTGGAAGACCCCTTTAACAAAGGGGACCCCCAGATCCCGCCCCCCCCCCTATGTGAATTGGTAACGGGTACATTGTACCCCTACCATTTCACGAAGAAAGCGTAAAAAAAATGTTTAAAAAAACACACAAACACCTTGAAAAAGTCCTTTATTTAAAAAAATAAATAAATAAACATTCCAGCGGTGAAATCCAGTGTCCCGCGGCGATCCCGATGTCCAGCGCTGTCCGTCATTGGTTGTGCCTGAGCGGACCTGATGGGGAACTCCCTCTCAGTATTTTAAATGTATAGACCCGCCCCTTCTAAAGTTCCCCATCAGGTCCGCTCAGCGGACGAGATGCGGAACATGAGAAGGGGCGAGTCTATACATGTATTACCAAAGTGAGAGCAGTTCCCCATCAGGTCCGCCCCCTCGGTATGTCAGACCCGCCTACGTCATTGGCTTGAGCGGGGAACTTCCTTCACTATGTAAATTTAAATTTACATAGTGAAGGAAGTTCCCCGCTCAAGCCAATGACGTAGGCGGGTCCGACATACCGAGGAGGCGGACCTGATGGGGAACTGCTCTCACTTTGGTAATACATGTATAGACCCGCCCCTTCTCATGTTCCGCATCTGGTCCGCTGAGCGGACCTGATGGGGAACTTTAGAAGGGGCGGGTCTATACATTTAAAATACTGAGAGGGAGTTCCCCATCAGGTCCGCTCAGGCACAACCAATGACGGACAGCGCTGGACATCGGGATCGCCGCGGGACACTGGATTTCACCGCTGGAATGTTTTTTTTTTTTTTTTTTAAATAAAGGACTTTTTCAAGGTGTTTGTGTGTTTTTTTAAACATTTTTTTACGCTTTCTTCGTGAAATGGTAGGGGTACAATGTACCCCTTACCAATTCACATAGGGGGGGGGGCCGGGATCTGGGGGTCCTCTTTGTTAAAGGGGTCTTCCAGATTCCGATAAGCCCCCCGCCCGCAGACCCCCACAACCACCGGGCAAGGGTTGTGGGGATGAGGCCCTTGTCCCCATCAACATGGGGACATCCTCCCCATGTTGAGGGCATGTGGCTTGGTACGGTTCAGGAGGGAGGGGGGGCCGCTCTCTCGTCCCCCCCTTTTCCCCTGCGGCCGGCCAGGTTGCATGCTCGGATAAGGGGTCTGGTATGGATTTTTAGGGGGACTCCACGCCATTTTTTTTTAATTTGGGGTGGAGTTCCCCTTAAAATCCATGCCAGATCTGAAGGGCCTGGAATGGATATTTGGGGGAACCCCACGTCAATTTTTTTTTTATTTGCGGCGGGGTTCCCCTTAATATCCATTCCAGACCTGAAGGGCCTGGTAATTGAATTCTGGGGAACCCCCACGCTTTTTTTTTTTTTTTTTCTCAATGACTTTTGTATGTATTGCCGGGAGCCGACAATTCATTAATAGCCGCGAGTCAGTTTTAAATGCATTTTTTTCTTTCAAAAATGACACTTTTTGCAGGGACAGTTCTAAGCACGGGAAACATGCGCCACTTTACATGCATATCATACACACCCCCCAGGTACGAAATTTAAAGGAATATTTCACTTTTATTTTTTCATTTTAAGCATTATTAAAATCACTGCTCCCGAAAAAACGGCCGTTTTTAAAACTTCTTTTTGCATTGATACATGTCCCCTGGGGCAGGACCCGGGTCCCCAAACACTTTTTAGGACAATAACTTGCATATAAGCCTTTATAATTAGCACTTTAGATTTCTCCCATAGATTTTTCGAATTTGCCGCGAACACCCCAATTTGTTCGCTGTTCGGCGAACGGGCGAACAGGCAATGTTCGAGTCGAACATGAGTTCGACTCGAACTCGAAGCTCATCCCTAGTCAATACCTTTATCGGACTAGACATTCCTTACTTTTACCCCTACACCCCTTCCTATCCGCTGCCCTCCCCCCATATCTCTCCCCACAGACCGTGCCTTCCCTTGGTAGGAGAGAAAAAAAAACACTTACAAAAACCCATTCATCTTTGGGAGTTGGGTCTACCCCTGGATAATAACCCAGTCGCAGCCCCCTCCCTAAACCCCACTCTAATCAGGAGATAGATTTATGCAAGGGTGTCACCACCCATACCAATCCCTCCGTCTTCCTACAATATTGCAGAATTCCTAGTCCTCTATATCGGACCAGACCTACTGGGTAGAGTTCACCCTTACCCAAAAATATCTAGTTCCCACTCCCCCGGACATCCCTCTATTTATATCTATATCTGCCCTGCTTTCCCCTTCTACAAAAATCCTTCTTCTGAGAAAGGTACTAGCAAATATGTGAGGAAGAAGGAATAACTTTATACATATTTATTTACAATTATTTCTATTCCACGAAAAGGAGAGAGAAAGTGGAAGCAAAAAATAAATAAAAAATTTAAATAAATACACATCGCCATCTCCAAAAACCATTCTCTTAAATATATAAGACCCACTCACACACATTCTTATATATACCTGTACAAATAAACAACACCCATTAGCAATAACGATATATCCCATATGAGGCTATTTAAATAACTTAAATAAAACATATACATGCACACACATACATGCATACATACATTTATACACACATATATACACACACATATATATATACATATATATATATATATATATATATATATATATATACATATATATGTAGCACTACCCCCGAAGGAGCTGCTGGTTTAGTTTGGGTCAGTACTCTGTTTTGCAACCCCCCTAACTGGCTCAGACCCTCCCTTGGCACAACTGGTGTAGATGGTAATTGTGAGTCCCACTGAATGCTGGGAGCACAATTTGGCATGTATAACACAATAACATGTATAAGTAGAGTTACCTTTCTCTGGTAGCAATCCCTCTGGAAACAAAGATACTTCAACAAAATGTTTCACTTAACCAAGGGCAACTTTACTTGGTGTGAGAAACAAATACAGTAATACACTTATGTATACAGTTGACTATGCAGGGCCCTGCAAGAGTCAATATGACAAAAGGTAAAAGGTTATCAAAAACAAAGTTAAGTTTACTTGCAATCTAGAAAACAGTCTATGCTCGCAAGCTCCCCCTAATGGTCAATACCACCCCGTGTCCCGTAAGTGATTCCCGTCAGGCCTGACAAAGATCACTATACAAGTCCCTCAATGGTGGGAGTCTTCGCTAGCAAACGTTGGTGCACTTTAATTTGTAATCCAAGGTCAACTTAAAGATGCAACTAAACTTCCTCAGATTCAATGTTTGTGGAAGAGAACTCTCAGTTAGTATAACGCCACTTAAACTGCGTAGTTATCACTATGTGCTTGGTGCGTGTGAGATGCACTACTCTGGTGAAGGTGAGCCCTGAAAAGTCACAGGCCTATAAAAGTTGCAGAACCTGGGCAGGTGCCCGCTCACCTGAACAGGCCTAGTCCACCTGAGTTTCCTCGCTGCTGGCACCTTGATCTGTGGTCTCTCCGCAACATGCAGTCTCCGGTCCTTCTATCGGCAGCAGTAGATGTCAGCCGACGGACAACTCCGGTCTCTGGGAAATGCGAGCTGGACACACAGAAAGGGATCACCCTCCAGGCTTGGTGATCCTCCGCAAGGTTGAAGGCCCAGGCTTCAGGCCTAGTCCCTCTGGCAGCAGGCCTTTCACACACGTCTGGTAGGGAGGAGGTGAAGATCCCAAGAGTCCAAACAAAGCTCCTCCCCTCCTTTAAGTAGCCTCCCCATAAAGCAGTGCGGGGATGCAATGCACTTTGGGAGGGCAGTTGCACTGTGGGTACCATAGTCTTATTATCTACTTATGTCAATGGAGTCCCGTTCTCCAGGTACCGCAAATTCCACAATGCATTGCTTCACAAGGTTAATGACAGTCTTATATTACACCACAAACCGCCACCCCGCTACATATATATATATATATATATATATATATATATATATATATATATACACACACACACATATACACACATATATATATATATATATATATATATATATATATATATATACATACTGTGAGGGGGTTAGCTCGGCAGCGGGTGTGTGTGACCCCCGAGATGGGCTCCCCACACAAAACAGGCCCAGCAAACGGAGGTTGTGGTTTTCAAAATCAAAAAGGTGCGGTTTATTTTCTATTTACAGTGACAAAACACAGCAAAGCAAAAGAAACATAAACAAAATAAATCCTGGTCAACTTGACCTCTGACTAAACATACAGGTTTCCTAACTAACAACTGGGATCAGCCTAGTGCTGTCCTAGTCCCTAAGTCCCTGGTTTTAAATGTCCAAGCAAATAGCCACACAGGCTTTGTCTCACCGCACAGGGGTTCACTCTCCCTAGACAGTCCACACAGGTCTGGTTCCAGGCATGAGCTAACATCTAATGAAGCTGGGAGTTCTTATAGAGGCCTAAATGAGCTGACAAGCTTCAGCTGGTCTCATCAACTCCCTGTCTGCACGACGCCCAGCACTCTCCCTAGAGGTATGAGTCATCCATGAGCCTACTAGCCTCAGCTGGGCTTATACAACTCTCCACCTAGTTGTATAAGTCGGCGTAAAGCCTGAATCTGGGTGAAATATATCTACCCCCCTGGATGCAACCAGGTGACTTTACCTTCCTGCTGTCACATACCCCCCCCCTCTTGTTTTAACCTCGGGGTTGGAACACCAGCAATCAGGCATTCATGTACTCGAGACAAAGCATCCACATTCCCCATTTGAACGCCAGGGCGATGCTTTACTGTGAAGTTGAATTCCTGGAGGGCCAGGAACCACCTATTCACTCTTCTATTTGTTTCCTTGTTTTGAGCCATCCACTTTAACGGAGCGTGATCCGTAACCATGTCAAAGTGCCTACCTAGCAGGTAGTACCGAAGGGAATCTAGAGCCCACTTCACCGCTAAACACTCCTTTTCAACGGTGGCGTAATTTACCTCATGGGACTTCAACTTCCTGCTGAGGTAAATGACTGGGTGCTCTTCCCCGTTCCAGACCTGGGACAATACTGCTCCTAACCCCACATCTGACGCATCACTTTGTACGACAAAGTCTTTAGAGAAGTCGGGTGAGTACAACACTGGCTGGCTACATAAGGCTTGTTTCAAGAATTGGAATGCTGCCTCAGCCTCGGGGGTCCATTTAATCATGACCGACCCTTTCCCCTTCGTCAGGTTGGTTAGGGGCACAGCCTTAGAAGCAAAGTGGGGAATGAATCGCCGATAATACCCAGCGATTCCCAGAAAGGCTCGTACCTGCTTCTTGCTGTTGGGACGTGGCCAACTCTGGATGGCCTCGACTTTGTTGAGTTGGGGTTTTATTACTCCCCTCCCAATGGTGTTCCCTAGATATTTGGCCTCCTCCTGCCCAATGGTACACTTCTTGGGGTTAGCCGTAAACCCCGCTTCCCGAACAGAGTCCAGGACTGCTTGCACTTTTGGCAGATGTGAGGCCCAATCTGTGCTATGGACAATTACGTCATCCAGGTAAGCCGCAGCATACTTCCGATGGGGCCTCAGCATCTGGTCCATTTTCCGCTGGAATGTGGCCGGCGCATTCTGTAACCCGAACGGCATTCTTTTGTATTGGAACGCCCCGTCTGGGGTTACAAATGCGGTTTTCTCTTTGGCCGACTTGGCCAGGGGGATTTGCCAATACCCTTTTGTGAGGTCAAGAGTCGTCATGTATCGGGCTGTTCCCAGCCGGTCGATCAACTCATCTATACGTGGCATGGGGTAGGTGTCAAATTTTGTAACTTTGTTCAACTGACGAAAATCGTTACAAAATCGCCAGCTCCCATCCGGTTTAGGCACCAACACAATGGGACTAGACCAATCACTTTGGGACTCCTCTATCACTGTCACGTACCTTGTGATGGGAGCCCAACGTGCAGGGAGCGGCCTCTCGTAAACCCCTGGCTCGAGAGCCCCTGATAGAGCAGACAGAGGCTCAGGAGGACAGGGGGCACAAGTGCCTGGCAGGTAAGCAGGATATTGGGTAGTTGCGGCAGCAGATGGTGCACGGCAAACTGGAACAGTCCGAAGATAGCTGGAAGGTGCACAGTAGGACTAATCAGAATGCAGACGGCAGGCAGATGTATAAAAGTCCCAGATCAGACTGCGGAAACAAGGTGGTGTATTGTAGTACAGGCTGAGGTGTGCTGTAGCTCAGGCACAGGTGCAGGGTAGTTCAGGCAGAGGTGCGCTATGATTCAGGCAGAGATGCACGGTGGCTTCAGGCAGGGTGCACTGTAGTTCAGGTGGAGGTGCCTTATAGTTCGAGCAGACCGATGGGTCGGACCAGCAGGCGACTAGGTACAGGGATGACCAAGAGAGTTGTCAGAGCAAGCCGAAGTCGGGGCGGGCAGCAATCGGGGTTAACAGAGACAAGCCGGATCAGATAACAGGAGTACAGGAATCAGAAGTCAATAGCAGGGGTCTCGGGAACGCTGTAGACCAGACAGCAAGAAGCAAGGTAGGCAGATAGTTTAAATACCTTGTTTGGCGCCAAATGCTGTCACCGCGCGCGCTCCCGCGAACGCACGCGCGCTCCCGTGAACGCGCACGCCCGCGCACGCCGATCGCGCTATTGTGCACGCGCATGCGCGGAGTGGACCTATGGAGTGTAGACAATCTCCTGGCGGCACTGTTGCCAGGCAGATTGTAAAAACGCCTTTCCTGACATTGCCCCCCCCCAAGGGGCAGCCTCCGGATGCCCAACTGGGCCACTTTGTCTGGGTGAGATCTCTCAAAGTCCTTGATTAGCCTTTCCGCGTGGACATTCATCTCTGGCTCCCATGAGTTTTCTTCTGGGCCGTAACCCTTCCATTTCACCAGGTATTGGATCTGGTTTCGTCTTCGTCTACAACCCAGAATGGACTCAACCTCAAATTCCTCTTCTCCATCGATAAGCACGGGTTCGGGAGGATTGATGTCCCGATCTGTAAAGGGATCGGGGACCGTGGGCCTAAGCAGGGCTACATGAAAAACTGGGTGGATCCGGAAGGACTCAGGCAGTTTCAATTCGTAAGCTACCTCGTTAATCTTCCTTGTTATAGGGAAGGGACCCACGAATTTAGGGCCCAACTTCTTGGATGGGCATGCCAATTTTAGATTCAGGGTAGAGAGCCAAACTTGGTCCCCAGGTGCCAGGTTGAGCTCCCCTCTCCTCTTCCTGTCAAAAATTTCCTTGTTGTAGCTTTGTGCCTTAGTCATGGTCTCCTGGAGAAGTTTATTGTTGGTGGAGAAGAAATTTAGAGTTTCCTGGGCGGCTGGTACCGGACATTCGGGCATGTTGTTAGATAGAAATAATGGGTGAAACCCGTAGTTTGCGAAAAATGGGGATTGCTTGATGGCAGAATGAACAGAGTTGTTGTAGGCAAACTCAGCAAGAGGCAAAAGAGGGGCCCAATCGTTCTGGGAGAAGCTTGAAAAGCAGCGCAGGTACTGCTCGAGCGTTTGATTGGTGCGTTCTGTTTGGCCGTTGGTTTGGGGATGGTATGCTGAGGAAAAGAACAGATCGATCTTCAGTGATTTACATAGTGCTCTCCAAAATCTTGATGTAAACTGTACCCCCCGGTCAGATGTAATGTTAGCAGGTACACCGTGCAGCCTTACTATTTCCCTGATGAAGATCTTTGCAGTCTCAGAGGCCGAGGGGACGCCCCTCATGGGTAGGAAATGGGCCATCTTGGAGAGTCTATCCACCACTACAAAGATGGTCGTAAAGTCTTCTGATGGAGGTAGTTCAACTATGAAGTCCATTGAGATCATCCTCCATGGCCTCTCCGGGACGGGTAGTGGTTTTAGTAACCCCCAGGCTCTGGTTTTGCTGTTTTTGTTCTGGATGCAGGTGGTACAAGATTCCACATAGCGCTTGCAATCTTGGGATAATCGTGGCCACCAGAATGTCCGCTGGAGAAGTTCGGAAGTTTTGTACACACTGAAGTGGCCGGCTAACTGGTGGTCATGACAGGATTTCAAGACGGCCACCCGAAGTTGTTGAGGTACAAAAATCTTGTCCTTGTTCCACAGCAGACCGTCTTTAGACTGTAGGGCAAGGCCAGGAACTGGGCATGGTCCTGAGGAGGCCTGTCTGATTTGGGACAGGAGGTCCTCTTGTAACAGGAGGAAGTTACCGGGAGGTAGAATGGTATCCGGAGGGGAAAGGACCTTAGATTCGGCAAACATCCGGGAAAGGGCGTCCGGTTTGGTGTTCTTTGATCCGGGTCGGTACGTGATGTGAAACGAAAATCGGGTAAAAAAGAGTGCCCACCTGGCCTGGCGTGGTCTCAGTCTCTTGGCAATCTTTAAGTATTCCAAGTTCTTATGGTCGGTATAGATCAGAATAGGATGTGCTGCTCCTTCCAGGAGGTAGCGCCATTCCTCAAGTGCGGACTTTATTGCCAGAAGTTCCCTGTCCCCGACGTCATAGTTTTTCTCGGCCTCTGTTAGTTTACGGGAGAAGAAGGCTACTGGATGCAATGCGGCCTTTGGGCCTTGTCTCTGGGAAAGTATTGCTCCAACTGCCACTTCAGAGGCATCCACCTCCAAGATGTAAGGTAAGGCCGGGTTAGGGTGCTTTAGGACAGAGGCCGAGATGAACAGATTCTTAAGGTTAGCGAAGGCGGCCTGAGCTTCGGGGGACCAGTGAAACCGGTTACCTTGTTTAGTTAAGTTGGTAATGGGGGCAATGATAGAGGAGAATCCTTTAATGAATTTCCGGTAGAAGTTCGCAAAGCCCACGAAGCGTTGGATCCCCTTCTTATCGCTGGGGGCTGGCCAATCCAGAATGGCCGTGACCTTCTGAGGGTCCATCTTAATACCCTCTACCGAAATGATTAGCCCTAGGAACTGAATATCTTGTTGTTCGAATGCACATTTCTCGGGCTTGGCGTACAAACCATGTTGGCGAAGTCGGGCCAATACCTTCCGGACGTGTTCACGATGGTCGGTTAAGGAGGAAGAGAAGACCAGGATATCGTCTAGGTAGACGATAACGAACAGATCTAGGTAGTCTCTAAAAATATCGTTTATGAAATGTTGGAACGTGGCAGGGGCATTGCATAGCCCGAAGGGCATGACCAGGTATTCAAAGTGCCCGAATCTGGTGCGAAACGCTGTTTTCCATTCATCACCGCTCCGAATGCGGACTAAGTTGTAGGCGCCGCGGAGGTCCAGTTTAGTGAAAATGGCTGCTGTCCCAAGTCTTTGAAAAAGTTCGGGTACTAATGGCAGGGGATACCTATTTTTAATAGTTATTTTATTCAGGGCTCTGTAATCCACACAGGGGCGTAGGGAGTGGTCCTTCTTTTCTACAAAGAATATACCGGCTCCGGCAGGAGAGGTGGAGGGACGTATGAATCCCTTCTCTAAGTTGTCATCCAGATACGTCTTGAGAGTTCCAAGCTCTAGTTCAGATAAGGGGAAAATTCTTCCAAAAGGGACCTCTGCCCCCGGAAGAAGGTCAATAGGGCAATCGTAGGGCCTGTGCGGAGGTAGAGTCTCCGCGCCCTTCTTGCTAAAGACATCTAGAAAGTTGTGATAGGCCTCCGGGACCAGCCGCCGGTTCTCCATATCACTCCCCAGACAAAGTAATGGGGACGAGGTGTCGGATGGTGCTGGAAAACAGTGTTCACGGCAATAGAGAGATGGAAAGCGAACCTCTCCAGTGTTCCAGTCGATCTGAGGATTATGAGCTTTTAGCCATGGTATCCCCAAGATAATTGGGAAGAGAGGGGATTCTATAATGTCCAAGCACAATAGTTCTTGATGCTTGTCCGCAGTGGTTGTGCGCAGGGGAATAGTCTGCTGTGTCACTGGTCCTGATCTGATGGCCGATCCGTCGGCAAGGTGGACCGTGAGTTCTTTAGGTCTGGGCCTCAAAGGGACTTGATGTTTCAAGGCGAAGGAAAGGTCCATGAAGCCGCTGCAGGCACCGGAGTCAATAATGGCGGGAGTCCGGATGTTCCTTCCTGGGAGCTGTAGAGAGATGGAAACGATCAGGTGAGCGGAATGGTTAGGCAGAACAGGCGAGACAGTAGAGGAGAGGTGGCACTTACGCAGTTTAGCGGGGCACATCCTCACGTAATGTCCTGAGTCCCCGCAGTAGAGGCAGAGGTTGTGAACCCGGCGTCGCTGGCGCTCCTCCGGAGTAAGTGAAGGTCGGATCAACCCCAGTTGCATGGGTTCAGAGGCATCGGTAGTGGAGCGTGGGGAGGTCGAAGAAGCGGAATGAGGAGGATAGGGTACCCGTGGCAACATCCATACTGGACGGGATGGTCCCGCTGACCGTTCAGCTCTACTCTCCCTTAGTCGCCTGTCGATCTGAATAGCTTGAAGGATCAAGGCATCGAGCGTGTTCGGTATACCGACCCGGGCCAACTCGTCCTTTAAGGGCTCAGATAGTCCCAGCCTGAATTGGTGTCGCAGGGCGGCGTCGTTCCAGCTGGTATCGGCGCTCCAGCGCCTAAAGTCCGATACATAGTCTTCAGCGGCTCTGCGACCCTGCTGGAGAGAGCATAATGCTGCTTCGGCGGTAGCGGCCAGTTGAGGGTCCTCATAGAGGAGGTCCATGGCCTGGAGGAAAGTACTTAGTTGGTCAAGGCAGGTGTTTTTCTGTTCCAGGAGGCGGTGTGCCCAGGCCTGAGGTTCACCGGACAATAGGGCTATGACAAAGCCCACCTTGGTAGATTCCAGGGAGAAGGTCCTGGGCTGTAGCGCGAAGAAAAGTTTGCAGGCGTTACGAAAGGCCCTGTACTTGCCGCGGTCCCCAGAGAACCTCTCCGGAGTAGGGACCCTGGGTTCAGGTGGCAACATGACAACCGACGGTGCAGGTGAGGTACCTGATGCGACAGGTGCTGAGGTAGCCAGGGTCTGGACACGCTCCTATAGCCGGGTATATCCCTCTTGCAAACTCCTGACTGCAGCAGTAAGTCCGTCCAGGTGGCGGCATAGTTCCTCCATGGGAGAGGCCCCCTGCGTAGGCTCCGACATGGCTGTCTGGTACTGTCACGTACCTTGTGATGGGAGCCCAACGTGCAGGGAGCGGCCTCTCGTAAACCCCTGGCTCGAGAGCCCCTGATAGAGCAGACAGAGGCTCAGGAGGACAGGGGGCACAAGTGCCTGGCAGGTAAGCAGGATATTGGGTAGTTGCGGCAGCAGATGGTGCACGGCAAACTGGAACAGTCCGAAGATAGCTGGAAGGTGCACAGTAGGACTAATCAGAATGCAGACGGCAGGCAGATGTATAAAAGTCCCAGATCAGACTGCGGAAACAAGGTGGTGTATTGTAGTACAGGCTGAGGTGTGCTGTAGCTCAGGCACAGGTGCAGGGTAGTTCAGGCAGAGGTGCGCTATGATTCAGGCAGAGATGCACGGTGGCTTCAGGCAGGGTGCACTGTAGTTCAGGTGGAGGTGCCTTATAGTTCGAGCAGACCGATGGGTCGGACCAGCAGGCGACTAGGTACAGGGATGACCAAGAGAGTTGTCAGAGCAAGCCGAAGTCGGGGCGGGCAGCAATCGGGGTTAACAGAGACAAGCCGGATCAGATAACAGGAGTACAGGAATCAGAAGTCAATAGCAGGGGTCTCGGGAACGCTGTAGACCAGACAGCAAGAAGCAAGGTAGGCAGATAGTTTAAATACCTTGTTTGGCGCCAAATGCTGTCACCGCGCGCGCTCCCGCGAACGCACGCGCGCGCGCTCCCGTGAACGCGCACGCCCGCGCACGCCGATCGCGCTATTGTGCACGCGCATGCGCGGAGTGGACCTATGGAGTGTAGACAATCTCCTGGCGGCACTGTTGCCAGGCAGATTGTAAAAACGCCTTTCCTGACAATCACCCCTAAGTTCAGCATTTTCTGTACTTCCTCCCGTATTGCCTCCCGTCGGGCCTCTGGGATCCGATAGGGTTTTAACTTCACCCTTTCACCGGGCGGGGTAATGATGTCATGCTCTACCCCAGATGTTTGTCCCGGCAGCTCAGAGAATACCTCCTTGTTGCACAAACTCCTTAACCTCCTGTTGTTGGGGTTGTGACAAGGTGGCTGCTATTCCAACCTCAGGAATCACGCAACCAGTTTGAGCTGGTGACCAAGTGTCTGCGACTAGGGACTCTCTATCCCTCCAGGCTTTCAACAGATTAACGTGATAGATCTGTTCGGGCTTTCGCCTTCCTGGTTGTCTGACCTTGTAATTCACTTCGCTCACTTTTTCCATTATCTCGTAGGGGCCTTGCCATTTGGCAAGGAATTTACTTTCAACCGTAGGGACAAGTACCAGTATCCTATCCCCCGGGGAAAAGGTACGGGTCTTGGCTCCACGGTTGTACACTCTCTGCTGTGCTAACTGCGCTTGGGCCAAATGTTCCTTCACGATGGGCATTACCTGTGCAATTCGGTCTTGCATCAGGGCGACATGCTCAATCACACTCCTGTGGGGAGAACTCTCACTTTCCCAAGTTTCCTTGGCAATATCCAACAGCCCTCTTGGGTGTCTCCCATACAGTAACTCAAAGGGGGAGAATCCCGTAGAGGATTGGGGCACCTCCCTAATAGCAAACATCAGATAAGGAAGTAGACAGTCCCAATCCTTTCCATCTCTATCCACCACTTTCTTCAACATTTGTTTTAGGGTTTTGTTGAACCTTTCAACCAGCCCATCGGTTTGGGGGTGATACACAGATGTACGTAATTGCGTTACTTTGAACAATTTACACAGCTCCTTCATAACCCGGGACATAAAGGGTGTACCTTGGTCCGTAAGCAGTTCTTTACAAATACCCACCTGGCTAAACACAAGAGATAGCTCTTTGGCTATGGTTTTGGCCGAGGTATTTCGGAGAGGGATCGCTTCTGGATAACGGGTGGCATAGTCCATTATAACTAATATGTACTGGTGCCCCCTAGCGGACTTGATTATAGGACCTACCAAATCCATGGCGATCCTCTCAAACGGGACCTCAATGATGGGTAGAGGGACCAGCGGGCTACGGAAATGTGGCATCGGGGCCGACCTCTGACACACAGGGCAGGAGGAACAATAATTTTCTATGTCCTTCATCACCCCCGGCCAATAGAATCTCTGTAATACCCTCTCTCGGGTTTTCTCTGTCCCCAGATGACCTCCAAGAATGTGCCCATGGGCCAACTCCAACACCAACTTCCTGTAAGGTTTGGGCACCACAAGCTGCTCAACGGTTTCTTCTGCCCTTTTTGCCACCCGATACAGTAGGTCCTTCTCTACGCTGAAGTATGGGTAAGTGCAGGTATTATCTGGGTTCACTAACTCGCCATCTATTTCCACTACGTTTTCCCGTGCCTTTATTAGGGCGGGGTCTTTTAACTGTTCTGTGGCAAAATTTTCCCTGTGAACCTCCAGATCAGAAAACTCCACAGACGGTAGGTTTTCGTCTGAGGAGGTGGGCTCCTCTCCAGTTTCTTGAGTCTCCCCTGCCAATACTGATAAGGGAAATTCCGGAGAGTCCTCGCCACTCTCAGGGGAGTTCTGGCTATCACATTCCTGGTACATAGGGGCACCAGTGGGGGGCTCAGGATCATCCCACAGTTCCCAGAACTTCGGAAAATCCCTTCCCACAATGGCGTCATGCGGTAACTGAGATACTAAGCCCACTGGATGAGAGAGGGTACCTTTGGGGGTCTCGAAACACACTGTACTCACTGGATACTCTCGGGTGTCCCCATGCACACAAATAACAGCTACCTTGCTATTCCCAGAGACCTCTGTTTTAACTAACTCAGCCTTTATCAGGGTCACAAGGCTACCTGAATCCAGCAATACCACAACATTTCTACCATTAACACACATTTTGCATAAATGTTTCTCAGTTCCTCGAATGGCAGTGCATGCGACTGTCGCACACAGCGACTGACGTCTGCCCGTCAGAAAGTCACACTGCATGGGTTCCTCCACAACCGGGCAATTGGCTGCAATATGTCACGCTTGCCGGCAGCGGTAGCAAACGATCCTTCTTGCGGCCTCTTGAGCCGCTGATTTCCCAGGCTGTTCTCGCCAAACTTGGGGTAGAGCTCCCACCCTCTCACTCTCTCCACCCTCACCCCTTGGAATCCTCTTATCCGCCCCTGGGGATGGTCTGGTCTTAGGGTGGAAAGTCCGAGTGTCTCTGGAAGAGGCCGTCAGGTTCTCTGTAGCCAAGTATTTCTCCACACGATCCACAAGACCATCGGCCGTCTCTGGGTCTCCATGGCTTACCCACTTTTGGATGGCAGTAGGAAGAGCTCTCAAAAACCGATCCATTACAACACGTTCCACAATCTTTGGTGCGGACAAAGTCTCTGGCTGTAGCCACTTTCTGCTCAGGTGAATGAGATCATACATTTGAGACCTGGGGGGTTTTCCAAGCTGGAAAGTCCAGTTATGCACACGCTGAGCCCGGACAGCCTGGGTGACACCCAGCCTTGCCAATATTTCAGCTTTTAGCATCACATAGTTTTTTGCTTGGTTAGGCTCTAGGTCATAGTAAGCTTTCTGCGATTCACCAGTTAACAGAGGAGCCACCAGTCCAGCCCACTGCTCCTCAGGCCACTTTTCTCTTTCAGCGGTCCTTTCAAATGTGGTCAAAAATACCTCTGGATCATCCTCTCCAGTCATTTTTGTCAATAAACGACTCACCCCAAAGGACGCGGTATTAGTGGGACGGCTTTCCTCACTGGTCTGCGGACGTTGCTGCATTGCTGCTTCCATCTGTTGTTGTAGTCTCTGCTCTTGCTTCTGCAACAGGTCTATGAAGCGGGCCTCAGATTGCTGCTGGGCTTGTTGCTGAGCCTCCAGACTCTGTTGCAAAGTTGCGTTTGTCTGCTGCTGGGCTGCAAGGCTCTGTTGATGAGCTTGCTGCTGGGCTGCGAAGTTCTGTTGTTGAGCTGCAAGGCTCTTTTGCAAACCTGCATTTGTCTGCTGTTGATTGGCATTTGCTAGAGCCAGCTGCTTCAGTATCTCCTCCATGCTGGCTTAAAAAAAAACTGCCCGCATTCTCCACCAACTGTGAGGGGGGCTTTCCTCACTGGTCTGCGGACGTTGCTGCATTGCTGCTTCCATCTGTTGTTGTAGTCTCTGCTCTTGCTTCTGCAACAGGTCTATGAAGCGGGCCTCAGATTGCTGCTGGGCTTGTTGCTGAGCCTCCAGACTCTGTTGCAAAGTTGCGTTTGTCTGCTGCTGGGCTGCAAGGCTCTGTTGATGAGCTTGCTGCTGGGCTGCGAAGTTCTGTTGTTGAGCTGCAAGGCTCTTTTGCAAACCTGCATTTGTCTGCTGTTGATTGGCATTTGCTAGAGCCAGCTGCTTCAGTATCTCCTCCATGCTGGCTTAAAAAAAAACTGCCCGCATTCTCCACCAACTGTGAGGGGGTTAGCTCGGCAGCGGGTGTGTGTGACCCCCGAGATGGGCTCCCCACACAAAACAGGCCCAGCAAACGGAGGTTGTGGTTTTCAAAATCAAAAAGGTGCGGTTTATTTTCTATTTACAGTGACAAAACACAGCAAAGCAAAAGAAACATAAACAAAATAAATCCTGGTCAACTTGACCTCTGACTAAACATACAGGTTTCCTAACTAACAACTGGGATCAGCCTAGTGCTGTCCTAGTCCCTAAGTCCCTGGTTTTAAATGTCCAAGCAAATAGCCACACAGGCTTTGTCTCACCACACAGGGGTTCACTCTCCCTAGACAGTCCACACAGGTCTGGTTCCAGGCATGAGCTAACATCTAATGAAGCTGGGAGTTCTTATAGAGGCCTAAATGAGCTGACAAGCTTCAGCTGGTCTCATCAACTCCCTGTCTGCACGACGCCCAGCACTCTCCCTAGAGGTATGAGTCATCCATGAGCCTACTAGCCTCAGCTGGGCTTATACAACTCTCCACCTAGTTGTATAAGTCGGCGTAAAGCCTGAATCTGGGTGAAATATATCTACCCCCCTGGATGCAACCAGGTGACTTTACCTTCCTGCTGTCACAATACACACACACATACATACATATATATATATATACACACATACACACACATACATATACATACATACATATACACCTAACCAAAATGTAACCAAAATATATATCTAGATAAAGTCCTCGCTACCATATTCCCCTTATATTAAAGTGGAAAAATAGAAAAAAAACAAAACAAAAACATTTAGGTGATTTAAACACGTGAGGCCCCTCTCGGGCATATAAAAGTGTAAACCTTTATATATCTATTATCTCACACACAAAGTTGAAACGTGAAAATAATTAAAACCATTACCAATACTTCCCAATGGGACTAAAAAAAAAACAAAAAAAACAAAACAAACCCATTTATGTGATTTAATTATGTGAAGCCCCTCTTGAGCTCATAAATATACACACCCTTATATATAAATATATCACACACGCAATTGGGCCATATATTTAACTAAAACCTTTGCCACTATATTCCAGTGAAGTTGAGTTAATCAAAAATAGAAATAATAAAAAAAAAAATAATAATTGTGTAGGGGGTGAAGTAGCCTCTCCTACCTTGCAAAAAGTAAAAAAAATTATTCCTCAATGCTCCCCCCCCCCACCCTATTTATCTTCATATGTAAACTGTATATCTCAACTCCTTCACATCGAGTAGGTGTCCTGGGAAAAAAAAAAATCTTTCCTTTGCTTTCATGTCTTTTCCCTATCTTCGACTCTTCATCATTTCTTCTATTCTCTTCCCATTATTCATCCATTCCTTCTCCTTCTTCTTAATCTTTCCTCAGAAAATAGACTATTATCCTGTCTCTTTGTGCCTATTTATGCGATTTCTGCGTTGCGCTTTATTTGACACTTGTTGCCATTTCTCCGAAGGTTGTAAAGGATTCCCAGGGTTATTCTCCCTCCAATCTACAAAATATACAGGAGGTAGATCTAATATTTCTGTGAACAACTGTATATCGTCTCTGGTGTGGAGAGTAGCTGTTTTCCCATTCCTTGAAGCCACAAGGTTAAATGGGACACCCCACCGGTATTTAACTTCTGCAGTGCGCAGGGCGTCCAACACAGGCCGGACAGCCCGCCTCTGCATTAAGGTCCTGCATGACAGATCAGGGTACAAAGATATATGCATTCCATCAAATTCAATTTCAGATTGACCATGTGCCGTTCTCATAATAAAGTCTTTAACTGTAAATTTATGTAATCTGCAGACAATGTCCCTAGGTCTATCTGCATTCTGAATGGCAGACGATGGCATATGATGGACCCTGTCTATCTCAATATTTCCAGGTGCTGAGTCTCCCATTATCTGTTGAAATAATCTTTGCGTTGTTGGTAGCAATTCAGATGTCTGAATCGCTTCTGACATTCCCTTTATGCAAATATTTTGCCTGCGATCTCTATTTTCATGATCGTCGAGTTGGTCTTTATATGAATTTAATGTCTCCTCATGATGTTTCACTATGTCTTGCATCTCTACCACTGCTTGTACCATAGCCTCATGACCATTTTCCAAGGTCTCTACCCTATGCCCCAGTGCACAAGTATCTTCTCTTAGACTGTCCACTGCTTGCTGGAATGTTAACTCTACAGCAGATATAAGTTGCATAATATCCGTCTTGGATGGCAGTGCTTTGAGAATTTGTCTTTAAATAAAAACTGTTTACATTATCTCTTGAGATCACTATACCTTATTTTGCGCCTTAAAATCCCATAAAATTCCCCTATATCTATTCAATTAAGGGATGTAGTGCTAATAATAGTGGTTTGCCCGTGGTTTTAAAATCCACTTTAATCTTTATTACACCAGGCAGTTTTGCCAACCTACCAGACTAAAATTCACTGACATGAAACTCAAAATTTACTGGCACAGTCAAATTTTTACTGACATTTTTTAAAAGTTACTAAATTACAGTTTTCTGTGCAAATTTCAGTACTTAAGCTACAAACAAGTACAATACACAGTTAGCAATGTGGTTTAAGATAGAAATTAAGGTAAAATATATATATATATATTTCTTATGTTATTTTTGATATAGTAAGGGCGGGTTATTATAACCCATCAGATTTTGTCACGCATGTCCAACTGGAGAGATTTCCCCCTTAATTTCTCTGTTCCATAGTCACCTCAGAAAGTGAGCAGAAATCCCAGGTAGCCGCCAGGATCACAAGAGTTTATGTCCCCAATTCTAAAGACCTCCTTTCTCCTTATATCCCTCTACCTTTTCTATCCTACATCACTTTTATTCCTCTATTAGGGCCAGTTCACACCAGATGCAGTTCTGTGCAGTTCAGTTTTTTCCGCACCAATACAGTCAGTTCCGGTCAGTTTCTTCCCCAGAAACTGACCGGAAACTGACTGCATGGTGTGAACTAGATAGAGCCAGTGGAATACATGGAAAACACTGTGCATGCATTTTTAGTACAGAAAAAAAAGCACACAGAACTGAACGGAACTGCGTCTGGTGTGAACTAGCACTTATTCCGTCTCTCCCTCTTTCTTTCCATAACTCCATCCCTCCATGCCTTGCTCTATCCCATCATCCATCTCTCTGTCACCCAATCTATACCTCCATCCTTTAGGGGGAATTTCACACAGTAATGTCCGTTTTCACAGACTCCACTTGCTCAGCGGGGATCCTTCTGTTGATCTCCGCTGAGCTGGCGGATGACAGGTCCATCTCTGCTCACTAAGCGGGGACGGACCTGTCAGATCTCCGCTCTTCTCTATGGGGAGATCGGATGAAAACGGACAGCCTGTCCATTTTCATCCGATCCTATCTGCCAGACAGATGGGAAATAGGGTCACTATCCATCTGGATTGGCGGATCGGAAGGGAATTGAATGTCAGTGGACATGTCACCACTGACATCGGTTGCTCCATAGAGATGCATGGAGTGCCCGATCAAGTCTGCCTGAAAAAATGACAGACGGACCTGATTAGTCCACATTTGTGAAAGGACCCTAACTCACTCCTCGCTGTTCTCTCTGTCCATCCACCTCCCCCCATCACTCCACTACTCTGTCTTTCCATTTTAAACAAATAAAAATACTCCAGTGCGATTCCACACCAAATTTTCTCACTACTTACAAAAAAAAATATGAATAATAAACACCTTAAGCCAATCAAGCACGATAAATAATAAAATATATAATGATCATATATTTTATAAACACACGCTATACAACATCAGCCTGATCTGTGATATTGCTGCTGCCTTCCCTCTCATGGCATGCTGGGATTTGCAGTGCCACACAGCTTGACACATGAGGTGGTCATGCAGGAGAGGAGGCTGTGCCTGGTGAGCAGGTAATGGGTAGGGACAGAGAGGTGTAATAGAGATTGGGGCCAATGGGGGGGAGATCTCAGAAAATGTGCTCCCTTTAAAATCAGAGCAGTTCACAGCCACACATAAACGATCTTGTGTAACAGCATAAGACAGGAGCCTGCTACACACTACACAGAGCCCATCCTCTCCCCCTCCTCCTCCCCACTAAGGTAAGCCACCGACAGGACTGCATGTTATTCAGCTAGCTTACCTTAGGCTAGGCTGAACTCCATCCTCCATGCAGGCTGTCTCCACTCCTCCCCCTCCCAGCATCTCCTGTAAGGAACTCTAATAAGGCGCGCTGAGAGAAAGGGGGAGGGTACAAGTAACTTCACTGAGTCAGATCATCGGGGACTCTCGGTCTCGGCTCCGGTCGGGAACTGTACATACACAGTCAAGCCGAGAGCGGCACTGGCTAAAAGCGTATATTTTCACTGGCAGGCATTTCACTTTATGGACTTTTACAAACACCAAAAATATGCCCGTTTTTTACGAACTGTCCATAAAAACACGGACGGTTGGCAACACTGACACCAGGTGGTTTGGAGCCAAGCTCTACTCCCATACTCCCCTGTTAGTGGTCATGACTCTTCTTTTAGATGACGGTTCTGATGTGCATTCTTTAGTTACAAAGCCCTGATGCGTAACCTGCTAAATGCCGTTCCAGGCTGCCCCCAAGAGTGACGAGGCTAGGTGTATCCAGATTTCATATTCAAAAACATCTTATGTTATGAAATAAAACATGTTGCCTTCCAACATATGCTGCTTTGTGCCTTAAGGGGAACAGTCCATAACTGTCTTAATGTGTTGTAATTACCAAGATGTGCGGCTTTGCCCCTGAGTGACACACCACCACCATTCTTCAGTGACAGCTTCCAGGGCACCATTCTGTGTCTTCTCCTTTTCGGTATCTTCACGATGGGGTGCAATACAGGCAAGGGGTGTACATTCACTCACCATTCACCAGCACACACTCAGAGCCACTTATAAACCAGCTTTTAGATACAGAACCCCGAGGAGGGCCTTACTCACCCATTATACCAACCTAATACATATATGTCAAACTATACTAGCACATAAATCCACCCATTACCATAATATATACATATATATGTGACCCACCAAATTAAGAATCCCACTACCAACCTCCTATAACCCTTCATTGTATATACTGGTCGGAACTAGGCAGGCTTGCTCAATATGGCCTTCTATGCTACAATTTTGGCATGTCCGCGGTATTTCAGGACTTGGAATTGGCAGCAAAGCCTCTAACTTGTACAAAGAGACCTTACCGTCAATTCGTCCCTCAACTTGAATAGATAAATGCGAGACCTTCCTATGTAAATGTTGAGTCCAACAACACATAACAACTTCAACCAATGACAAAACTGCAGCAATAATGAGTAATACTCCAAAGGGATGTATCAAATAATTCAAAATACCGTTGGCCTTACTGGAATGTCCAAATACTACCTCCCACCAATACCCTCTAGCATCATTCTCTAGTTGATGCACTACCTCCTTTATTTTATTCTGATCATGGTAGATGACTTTAGTAGCATTAGCTCTCTCTTGCTGCAGCATCCTCATAAGGTTCTCATCCCTATCCCCATTTGTCAACCATTCCTGCATCTTCCTTCCCATACCCAGATTCAGGCCTCTCAGACTAACAGGGAGGTTATAGTTAACATCCATAGACAGATTGTCAATATGCGGTACCACATAATTCCACCCCTGTGTCGGGATTTCAGAGACACTACCAAGGGTACGCCATGCACCTCTAGCTATTGCTATTTTCACCGAACATCCCAGTTCCATAACTAACATTACATTGGTATCCTTTAGGACAAAGAAACAAACTCTTCTATGTCCCAAATAATACACAGGTGTTTCCTTTACGGCAATGTTCTCCCCATTCAGAACACAGAGTGAAGCATCTTCCCAACATTTCTCGTTCAACACCGTGTACTGACCTGGCATACAATGGACATCATTGTCATGTATCCGACAGAGGGAAATATCAACCTGCCTCCAGCTTCCATCCTCTCTGATCACATGTGGGTAATTTAGCCTCAGATGCAACACAGTAAAATCCCCAGTCAGTAAGCCCATTGACATCATCTGAATATACAGACCAAGTCTGCACTTCTGAATAAGGGATTAACGAGGATGCATAACACCTTTCATAATCCAAACTAGCACAGCCCATTCAGGCATTCGACCACCACTTTGAATTAGTGTAAGCGATGGGTTTTGGCAAAATTTACTGAGCTGTGATGCTACAATCAGCTTGATGTTGGTTGATAATTTCGCCTGCCCCTGAGTGCACGCCAGAGCTCATGACATATGTTTGCCCTGTACCACCACACTCTCTACCAACCTCTTAAAATGGTGGATAACATCTTCAGCCACTTTAACCTGGGTATTTATGTGACTTTGTTGAATGTTATTAAGGGTGTCATTAATCTATCTCTGAGTAATAAAGCCCCACATACTGTCTGAAGCTATGGCTGAGAGTTTTTTCCTCAGGATACTGATGTCCACTTCATTAATAACACCCTTCCCAGCTACTATTCCCCCCAATATAGTGCTGAATACATCCCTCCTCTTTTGGTTACTCCTCAGAAATAAGCATCCTGAATGAACCTTATTCGTTGTCAGCACATCTCTGGGAGTAAGCCACTGGTACAATGACTGCACTTGATTCAGTGTATATTCAGCACATATAGGGTAATAGGTTTTTATCAACCACTGTGAGATGTTGAAGTGCCATGTGGTAAAGGCATACTGTACCCTGGTAGCCAGCATTTGGGAAGAGCTTAGATCTATTTGTAGTGGTTCCCCTTTATCTAACGGAGCATGCTTTTGTGAGTAGTCACTGGCATTACCTATGCTGGGTTCCAACCTCTCAGGTGAGACATCAACCAGGTTTATCTCTGCTATGTCCAGCTCTGGTGTCCCACATGTTCCGTAACCCATACCCTCTCTGAAGGATTTCTAAGATTAAGGCACCACCCCCACAAGGAAATTTTCACCCCGTTGATGTGTCATGTAGAGCTCCTTAGTCTGCCCAACAGACTATCTCACTATGCATAAGTGCCAGCCTCCTGGGTACCTGCACCATAATAACTAAGTTATGCCAATACATGTCACACATTAAAAACATTTCCTGCTTTCAATTCCTCCCCCAAAAAAAACATAGTTTACATTTCTTGTTCTGAAGGATTGGATAGGTTATATTCCTTCCCTAACCTCCAACCCATTGCACATGTATTCACAATACGTTTGCATTCATAAATGACAGGCAAAATGTTCCACAAGTCTTGTTGCTGGACAAAGTCTATCAGATGCAGCCAGGGGAGGGCTGGGCCAGGGGGCAGGGTGGCAATTGCCTCCCAGGCCGCCCTAACTTATGTTCAAAATGGCCGGAAGCCGCTGCCCGCTACCATTTTCTTTTTTATTCTGGTCTAGGAAGTCGCCGACCACTAGCTGTTGCATTCCGGGAGTTGTAGTCCGCACTCAAGCTTCTGGTGGGTGGAAAACACAGCAGCACAGAGGAAACTACAACTCCCTGGGACCGGATTCTTGGAAGCAGGCAGAGGCAGGGCGTGCCAGGGAGTCAGGACGCAGGGCTGCAGGGCTGGGCGCTGGCTGCAACTTGACCCCAGGATCAGGAGCCTTACCCCCCCAGGAAACCGTGGCGTGCAAGGACCTGCTGAGCTGAGATTGCTGAGGTGAGAGACCCTGACACCCCTTGCTGACCCCCCATCTCCCCCATACATGTAACCTGCCCCAGTGATCAGGCTGCATTGATGGGCACTGGAGTTGGCTGTACTGATGGGCACTGGTGAGGCTGCATTGAAAAACCAGGTGGGCCATGGATGGTGAGCTGATTTGACGGTTAAATGGGCCACTTGACTGGACTTGCCCCCCAGGCCTAAGGCTGCCAGCCCTCCCCTGGATGCAGAATTAGCACTAAAGTGTCCATAAGGAAAATAAACCTTATATCTTATACCTATCCTCCACCAGGACTCTGGAAATGAAAAACAAGAGCAGAATCAAATTCTTATTTAGCGGGTACTTACTTTCCCGGGGTAATTTTTTTATTTTTCGGTGACACCAGTGGTGTGTTCCCGGTGGCCCACCAGGTGGCGCTGTCACCATGGGCTGACGGACGGACATCGCTGTGTGCTGAGCCTCCTTTTTGTCCTCTCTCGGCAGCGGTATGGTGGGGTGGGGAACCCGCCGTGCTTGCTGGGAGGGGGTATAAAGGGGCCGGCCATCTTGGTCACGGGGTCTTAGTCCCAAGCACCTTCAGCTTGCGGTTCGTGTTCGTCCTCTAGGCGGCCTAGGCCTAGAGGACCACCGGAGATCGTGTTCCACCTCAGGCACCTTTAGTCCTGGGGTGAGGTACTTGGATGGAGGTCCGGAGCTCAGTGCCCAACACTGAGTTCCGCGAGGGAAGGATCCTAAGGCACTCCGGGGATGGATGCCTGAATCCGAGGTGGGCGTAATGGACCGGGAAGAGCTCCTCATCTGAAGACCCGGTGCAGCAGACTGCCGGTGACGGGTGAGTCTCTTGTCGGAGACCGTCCGGAAGGAGAATTTCCCTCGTGCGGAGACCATAGCCCACTCTCAGGGAGGAGAGTGGAGGATCAAATTTGTGTCTGGGCCTATTCGCACTCACACCTCCTTTTCTGTTCTAAAGCCAAGGGAGTCCATGTTATGTTCTACAATAAAGGTGTGTTGGACTTTAACGGTGTGGGGCTCAATTTCTGGCAGGCGAGGTTCGTGGAGACTCTTGGAGGGAGGATCCAGATGCACAGCACAGACCCGAAGGTAAAAACAACAGAGACATTGCTGATACCACATCACACCTGTGGTGGAAGCCTGGCATAGCTCACCCTCTCCCTCCCTTATCATACCCCTAGACCAGAGACAGTGCGAGTTGAACTTTAATAGAGGGGACTGGGGAGAGGGTGTCCGCTACACTTATATACACAATATACACAATATATACACAATATTTACTCGCTTGATATGTTTGCTTATAGTTCCTCCCTTGGAACCCAGGAGTTTTCCTGGCTTGTGCAACTCTGAACAAATTATCAAAACAACCATGTTTTCTTTAGGCTGAACCCATTCTCAACTGGATCTAAAAGAAATGAATGAATGTTGCTTCTCAAAATTCTCATTTTAAACGTAAAAAAAACTAGGACCTACGCACTAACTCAAACATTTTGGATTTTTTCTTTCCACCTGAATGAAAAAAAAAAAATACAATAACTTCAATAACTTAAACAAAATGTATTCAGCTGCTAATTGAGGACATAGCCAATGATCTCCCTTTCAGGTGGACTAAGCCTAACAATTTGGAATTTTTCCACCTGAACAAAACACAAATAAACTAAATGAATTAACAAATAACAAAAAAAAAATAACAAAACGAGAAAAGAAAATACATAAAAAAAAATCAAGTGGCTTATCCTTGAAAAAACTTAAAGTACATCAAGGTCCTCTATAATATTCCAAACAATTGAGGCCAAATCTCTGAAGCTCACATCTAAACCTTATTTATAGCAAAGAAACATTAACCAGAAAGTTCTTATCATCCATTCGACTCATTAAGGGATGCTAACAAAAGATTTATTTCCACCAGTGCTATTCCTTAGTGAACATGAGGCTACCTCCATTTTGAGTTTATTCAGCTGTTTTACATACTGATTCCTTTCCTTCCTTGCCTTAACTGACTATTTTCAGTTTGTAGTCTCTGCATGTGGGCCCTAAATGGGACACAGGTTTGATTACTATGGCCTCTATGCCTTGGATTGCTACCCCATCTTGCAGAATAAACTTCACAAAGCTTTGGTGTAGTTTTAGGGTAGTGCGATTTCCTTTGCATATTATTATTATTAGCCATCAAACAATACCTAGAAATGTGACCCCCTATTTTACAAACAAAGCACTTGAGAGCTGGTCTCCCTGCATAGGCCCTTTTCTGAGCATATGGCAATGGAGACTCACATTGCTGCATAACATTTCTATTATTGGAATCAACAGACTTTACACTTTCAATGTCTGAGGAGTAGTCACTAGCAATGGACTCATCAGAAGTCTCCACTGTCATTGCGTTACTATTCTTGAAAAGATCAGGCCCGTTTTCTATTTCAACTCCTGAATCAGTTTCAAGAGAAGTTACAGCACTTTTGTTTAAATACTCCTCCTCCACATTACCAACATTGATTCCAACACTGATTCCAACCAAAGCAACATCACTTGCAGCACCAAGACCATCAGGTTTCCCTAACTGTTGTTCTAATTGCCTCTAACTGTGCTGAGCACTGAGACTGCTCAACCTTTGCATGTTTGGAGGATAACTCCATTATGGCTGCCTGTGCACCATGTAATTCCTTTCTAAGCAGTATTATAATACACTCAATCTCAGCCTCTCTTTGATTTAAAAAGGCAATACAACTTTCTCTTAGCTTACACTTTTCTTCCAATGTATCAATTTTATGTTCCAATACACACTTCTCAGTCACCAATTGTTCAATCTGATCACAAACATTTGCAACTGCCTTTGCAGCTATCTCTAATATACCTTGATCCACACTTTCTATCTGCTCTATTAATTGTGTTCTGTCCTTGTTCACTCCAAAGACATGCTGGTAGGTTAATTGGATCTTGTCCAAATTGGCCCAGTATATATGTGTACGAATGTGTGTCCCAAGTGCGTCGAGATCCTACGGGGTAAATGACTGCACCAGTAGACACTGGCTGCAAAAAAGCGCCTTAAGGCGATACAAGTCATTCATTTATTCATTCATTCATTATACCGCTGCATTTCTTTTTGTTCAGCAATGTCTTTCATTCTCAACAGCATGCGTAACACATTCGCCATTCTAGCTTTCTTGCCTTTCTTTGATGACGGTTTATGTTTGATATCATATTTGGCATGTCTCCTAAGAAAATCTTCAATGGCCTCCATTGAACTGGAGCTTGTCTGATTAGTTTTTATGTTTCAATATTTTTATTAATTTTACAAAACAGATTACAAATGCATGAATAAGAGAAACGATCGTACATCGCCAGCATGGCCTAATATAATAATAGGTGTAAAAAAAACAATATTGCACTTAGTGCACATTACATATATATGAACCATTTGAAGCATTTTCTTTTTTTTTTTGTTTACAAACTTTTTTTTATTTATTTTTAGTACAGAAGGTGGTACAAAATCCGACTTGACATAAGTACAATGAAAGGTACAGAAAGTCATCTTGTATATATGGACAATATAACATACATATGTAACAGTAACATATTTTGTTTAATACAGAAAATGAAGACAGGCATTATGACATTTGTTGCGTTTACCTATATAAATTTTTACATCTTAACTATGCAGGGGTATGTTAGTCTGGGTTAAAGAATGAGTTGGAGTGTTCAAACCATGGATCCCATTTTTTTTTTGTATATATGGTTTGAGTTCTGTATTGTATGATACATTTTTTCCATTAAATTTATGTTACAAATTCTTGTTTTAAGATGTACTAATGGGACAGATGTAGATTTCCAGTGGAATGCGAATAACCAGTGAATTTCTAAACATAAGCTGAGGCATTGATTGTGAATCTGAACACAAGACCTTAGGGTGAATGATGGACAAGGAGACCTGGGAAACTAAACCAGCCACCCCTAATGGGATCACACTGTGGCCAGGATAGCTCTGCCTAGAATCTTCGGCCACCAGAGGAAGACCTTACTATTGTTCAGTAGTTTACGGATCAAGAAAAATAAACCAAAAGGTAATGTATTTTCAACTTTAAAGAGACATTGTTGGAGATAGATTACCGGGTTCCGGTCAACAATCTTACACCAATGTTAGCAAAAGCTGAAAAGGTGAGGGCTGACAGCAGGCAAAGAAGAGAAGAAGAGAAGAGAGAAGTCAGAGTACAGAAGAAGACTAGGGTAAGAGGGACCAACTAGAAGAGTGCACTCACAGGCGAGAGAGAGAGAGTGCAGCAGATATGAAGTCAAGGGTGTAGAGAAACATTTATGAAGGTTGCCCAAGGTTCCCATATTGTTTCTAATTTCTCGGATGCGATTGTCTGACCAGTTTTTACAACAGCAGCTGTTAACACAAGACACACACACACACACACAGAGACACTCAGCTGTAGGGATGAGCTTCGTGTTCGAGTCGAACATACGTTCGACTCGAACATCGGCTGTTCGATCGTTCGACGAAGATCGAACGATTTGGGCCGTTCGCGCCAAATTCGAGTGACGCGAACGGCCCACAATGCACTACGCCATCGCAGTGTCATCCAGGCGCTGTGATTGGCCAAGCATGCACTGTGACCCCGCATGCTTGGCCAATCACAGCGCCGGCAGCGAGGAGAGCAATGATTGGCCACAGGCAGGATGCCTGTGGCCAATTATTGCTGAGGGTGTTTAGTACACGCCCCACACTATAAAAGGCCGCCAGCACGGCGGCCTAGTGTAGTGTGTTCCGGAGCAGGGATAGAGCAGCATAGGCAGGGACAGTGACTGTTATTTCTTTCTTGCTTAACCTGGATTCCTTTAGTTTAGGGAAAGAGAAGGATAGGTAGGGAGAGTGTCAGTGTGTTTTGTGCTTGTGCTATAGTGTGCTTAAAAAAAACATTTATTCTAGGGACAGAAAACTGTAGGTAGGGACAGTGTCAGTTTCTTTCACTCTGCAAGTCCTTGTTTCCAGGGACCTGTAAGGACAGTGAGTGAATTGTCCTTGTGCTATATTGTGCTTAAAAAAACATTTATTCTAGGGACAGAAAACTGTAGGTAGGGAGAGTGTCAGTTTCTTTCACTCTGCAAGTCCTTGTTTCCAGGGACCTGTAAGGACAGTGAGTGAATTGTCCTTGTGCTATATTGTGCTTAAAAAAAACATTTATTCTAGGGACAGAAAACTGTAGGTAGGGAGAGTGTCAGTTTATTTCACTCTGCAAGTCCTTGTTTCCAGGGACCTGTAAGGACAGTGAGTGAATTGTCCTTGTGCTATATTGTGATTAAAAAAAACATTTTTTCTTGGGACAGAAAACTGTAGGTAGGGAGAGTGTTTTTTTTCTTTCACTCTGCAAGTCCTTGTTTCCAGGGACCTGGAAGGACAGTGAGTGAATTCTCCTTGTGCTATATTGTGCTTAAAAAAAACATTAATTCTAGGGACAGAAAACTGTAGGTAGGGAGAGTGTCAGTTTATTTCACTCTGCAAGTCCTTGTTTCCAGGGACCTGTAAGGACAGTGAGTGAATTGTCCTTGTGCTATATTGTGCTTAAAAAAAACATTTATTCTAGGGACAGAAAACTGTAGGTAGGGAGAGTGTTTATTTTCTTTCACTCTGCAAGTCCTTGTTTCCAGGGACCTGTAAGGACAGTGAGTGAATTGTCCTTGTGCTATATTGTGATTAAAAAAAACATTTTTTCTAGGGACAGAAAACTGTAGGTAGGGAGAGTGTTTTTTTTCTTTCACTCTGCAAGTCCTTGTTTCCAGGGACCTGGAAGGACAGTGAGTGAATTCTCCTTGTGCTATATTGTGCTTAAAAAAAACATTAATTCTAGGGACAGAAAACTGTAGGTAGGGAGAGTGTCAGTTTATTTCACTCTGCAAGTCCTTGTTTCCAGGGACCTGTAAGGACAGTGAGTGAATTGTCCTTGTGCTATATTGTGCTTAAAAAAACATTTATTCTAGGGACAGAAAACTGTAGGTAGGGAGAGTGTTTATTTTCTTTCACTCTGCAAGTCCTTGTTTCCAGGGACCTGTAAGGACAGTGAGTGAATTGTCCTTGTGCTATATTGTGATTAAAAAAAACATTTATTCTAGGGACAGAAAACTGTAGGTAGGGAGAGTGTCAGTTTATTTCACTCTGCAAGTCCTTGTTTCCAGGGACCTGTAAGGACAGTGAGTGAATTGTCCTTGTGCTATATTGTGATTAAAAAAAACATTTTTTCTAGGGACAGAAAACTGTAGGTAGGGAGAGTGTTTTTTTTCTTTCACTCTGCAAGTCCTTGTTTCCAGGGACCTGGAAGGACAGTGAGTGAATTGTCCTTGTGCTATATTGTGCTTAAAAAAAACATTTATTCTAGGGACAGAAAACTGTAGGTAGGGAGAGTGTCAGTTTATTTCACTCTGCAAGTCCTTGTTTCCAGGGACCTGTAAGGACAGTGAGTGAATTGTCCTTGTGCTATATTGTGATTAAAAAAAACATTTTTTCTAGGGACAGAAAACTGTAGGTAGGGAGAGTGTTTTTTTTCTTTCACTCTGCAAGTCCTTGTTTCCAGGGACCTGTAAGGACAGTGAGTGAATTGTCCTTGTGCTATATTGTGATTAAAAAAAACATTTTTTCTAGGGACAGAAAACTGTAGGTAGGGAGAGTGTTTTTTTTCTTTCACTCTGCAAGTCCTTGTTTCCAGGGACCTGGAAGGACAGTGAGTGAATTGTCCTTGTGCTATATTGTGCTTAAAAAAACATTTATTCTAGGGACAGAAAACTGTAGGTAGGGAGAGTGTCAGTTTATTTCACTCTGCAAGTCCTTGTTTCCAGGGACCTGTAAGGACAGTGAGTGAATTGTCCTTGTGCTATATTGTGATTAAAAAAAACATTTTTTCTAGGGACAGAAAACTGTAGGTAGGGAGAGTGTTTTTTTTCTTTCACTCTGCAAGTCCTTGTTTCCAGGGACCTGGAAGGACAGTGAGTGAATTGTCCTTGTGCTATATTGTGATTAAAAAAAACATTTTTTCTAGGGACAGAAAACTGTAGGTAGGGAGAGTGTCAGTTTATTTCACTCTGCAAGTCCTTGTTTCCAGGGACCTGTAAGGACAGTGAGTGAATTGTCCTTGTGCTATATTGTGATTAAAAAAAACATTTTTTCTAGGGACAGAAAACTGTAGGTAGGGAGAGTGTTTTTTTTCTTTCACTCTGCAAGTCCTTGTTTCCAGGGACCTGGAAGGACAGTGAGTGAATTCTCCTTGTGCTATATTGTGCTTAAAAAAAACATTAATTCTAGGGACAGAAAACTGTAGGTAGGGACAGTGTCAGTTTATTTCACTCTGCAAGTCCTTGTTTCCAGGGACCTGTAAGGACAGTGAGTGAATTGTCCTTGTGCTATATTGTGATTAAAAAAAACATTTTTTCTAGGGACAGAAAACTGTAGGTAGGGAGAGTGTTTTTTTTCTTTCACTCTGCAAGTCCTTGTTTCCAGGGACCTGTAAGGACAGTGAGTGAATTGTCCTTGTGCTATATTGTGATTAAAAAAAACATTTTTTCTAGGGACAGAAAACTGTAGGTAGGGAGAGTGTTTTTTTTCTTTCACTCTGCAAGTCCTTGTTTCCAGGGACCTGTAAGGACAGTGAGTGAATTCTCCTTGTGCTATATTGTGCTTAAAAAAAACATTAATTCTAGGGACAGAAAACTGTAGGTAGGGAGAGTGTCAGTTTATTTCACTCTGCAAGTCCTTGTTTCCAGGGACCTGTAAGGACAGTGAGTGAATTGTCCTTGTGCTATATTGTGCTTAAAAAAAACATTTATTCTAGGGACAGAAAACTGTAGGTAGGGAGAGTGTTTATTTTCTTTCACTCTGCAAGTCCTTGTTTCCAGGGACCTGTAAGGACAGTGAGTGAATTGTCCTTGTGCTATATTGTGATTAAAAAAAACATTTTTTCTAGGGACAGAAAACTGTAGGTAGGGAGAGTGTTTTTTTTCTTTCACTCTGCAAGTCCTTGTTTCCAGGGACCTGGAAGGACAGTGAGTGAATTCTCCTTGTGCTATATTGTGCTTAAAAAAAACATTAATTCTAGGGACAGAAAACTGTAGGTAGGGAGAGTGTCAGTTTATTTCACTCTGCAAGTCCTTGTTTCCAGGGACCTGTAAGGACAGTGAGTGAATTGTCCTTGTGCTATATTGTGCTTAAAAAAACATTTATTCTAGGGACAGAAAACTGTAGGTAGGGAGAGTGTTTATTTTCTTTCACTCTGCAAGTCCTTGTTTCCAGGGACCTGTAAGGACAGTGAGTGAATTGTCCTTGTGCTATATTGTGATTAAAAAAAACATTTATTCTAGGGACAGAAAACTGTAGGTAGGGAGAGTGTCAGTTTATTTCACTCTGCAAGTCCTTGTTTCCAGGGACCTGTAAGGACAGTGAGTGAATTGTCCTTGTGCTATATTGTGATTAAAAAAAACATTTTTTCTAGGGACAGAAAACTGTAGGTAGGGAGAGTGTCAGTTTATTTCACTCTGCAAGTCCTTGTTTCCAGGGACCTGTAAGGACAGTGAGTGAATTGTCCTTGTGCTATATTGTGATTAAAAAAAACATTTATTCTAGGGACAGAAAACTGTAGGTAGGGAGAGTGTCAGTTTATTTCACTCTGCAAGTCCTTGTTTCCAGGGACCTGTAAGGACAGTGAGTGAATTGTCCTTGTGCTATATTGTGATTAAAAAAAAACATTTTTTCTAGGGACAGAAAACTGTAGGTAGGGAGAGTGTTTTTTTTCTTTCACTCTGCAAGTCCTTGTTTCCAGGGACCTGTAAGGACAGTGAGTGAATTGTCCTTGTGCTATATTGTGATTAAAAAAAACATTTTTTCTAGGGACAGAAAACTGTAGGTAGGGAGAGTGTTTTTTTTCTTTCACTCTGCAAGTCCTTGTTTCCAGGGACCTGGAAGGACAGTGAGTGAATTGTCCTTGTGCTATATTGTGCTTAAAAAAACATTTATTCTAGGGACAGAAAACTGTAGGTAGGGAGAGTGTCAGTTTATTTCACTCTGCAAGTCCTTGTTTCCAGGAACCTGTAAGGACAGTGAGTGAATTGTCCTTGTGCTATATTGTGATTAAAAAAAACATTTTTTCTAGGGACAGAAAACTGTAGGTAGGGAGAGTGTTTTTTTTCTTTCACTCTGCAAGTCCTTGTTTCCAGGGACCTGGAAGGACAGTGAGTGAATTCTCCTTGTGCTATATTGTGCTTAAAAAAAACATTAATTCTAGGGACAGAAAACTGTAGGTAGGGAGAGTGTCAGTTTATTTCACTCTGCAAGTCCTTGTTTCCAGGGACCTGTAAGGACAGTGAGTGAATTGTCCTTGTGCTATATTGTGCTTAAAAAAACATTTATTCTAGGGACAGAAAACTGTAGGTAGGGAGAGTGTTTATTTTCTTTCACTCTGCAAGTCCTTGTTTCCAGGGACCTGTAAGGACAGTGAGTGAATTGTCCTTGTGCTATATTGTGATTAAAAAAAACATTTATTCTAGGGACAGAAAACTGTAGGTAGGGAGAGTGTCAGTTTATTTCACTCTGCAAGTCCTTGTTTCCAGGGACCTGTAAGGACAGTGAGTGAATTGTCCTTGTGCTATATTGTGATTAAAAAAAACATTTTTTCTAGGGACAGAAAACTGTAGGTAGGGAGAGTGTTTTTTTTCTTTCACTCTGCAAGTCCTTGTTTCCAGGGACCTGGAAGGACAGTGAGTGAATTGTCCTTGTGCTATATTGTGCTTAAAAAAACATTTATTCTAGGGACAGAAAACTGTAGGTAGGGAGAGTGTCAGTTTATTTCACTCTGCAAGTCCTTGTTTCCAGGGACCTGTAAGGACAGTGAGTGAATTGTCCTTGTGCTATATTGTGATTAAAAAAAACATTTTTTCTAGGGACAGAAAACTGTAGGTAGGGAGAGTGTTTTTTTTTCTTTCACTCTGCAAGTCCTTGTTTCCAGGGACCTGTAAGGACAGTGAGTGAATTGTCCTTGTGCTATATTGTGATTAAAAAAAACATTTTTTCTAGGGACAGAAAACTGTAGGTAGGGAGAGTGTTTTTTTTCTTTCACTCTGCAAGTCCTTGTTTCCAGGGACCTGGAAGGACAGTGAGTGAATTGTCCTTGTGCTATATTGTGCTTAAAAAAACATTTATTCTAGGGACAGAAAACTGTAGGTAGGGAGAGTGTCAGTTTATTTCACTCTGCAAGTCCTTGTTTCCAGGGACCTGTAAGGACAGTGAGTGAATTGTCCTTGTGCTATATTGTGATTAAAAAAAACATTTTTTCTAGGGACAGAAAACTGTAGGTAGGGAGAGTGTTTTTTTTCTTTCACTCTGCAAGTCCTTGTTTCCAGGGACCTGGAAGGACAGTGAGTGAATTGTCCTTGTGCTATATTGTGATTAAAAAAAACATTTTTTCTAGGGACAGAAAACTGTAGGTAGGGAGAGTGTCAGTTTATTTCACTCTGCAAGTCCTTGTTTCCAGGGACCTGTAAGGACAGTGAGTGAATTGTCCTTGTGCTATATTGTGATTAAAAAAAACATTTTTTCTAGGGACAGAAAACTGTAGGTAGGGAGAGTGTTTTTTTTCTTTCACTCTGCAAGTCCTTGTTTCCAGGGACCTGGAAGGACAGTGAGTGAATTCTCCTTGTGCTATATTGTGCTTAAAAAAAACATTAATTCTAGGGACAGAAAACTGTAGGTAGGGACAGTGTCAGTTTATTTCACTCTGCAAGTCCTTGTTTCCAGGGACCTGTAAGGACAGTGAGTGAATTGTCCTTGTGCTATATTGTGATTAAAAAAAACATTTTTTCTAGGGACAGAAAACTGTAGGTAGGGAGAGTGTTTTTTTTCTTTCACTCTGCAAGTCCTTGTTTCCAGGGACCTGTAAGGACAGTGAGTGAATTGTCCTTGTGCTATATTGTGATTAAAAAAAACATTTTTTCTAGGGACAGAAAACTGTAGGTAGGGAGAGTGTTTTTTTTCTTTCACTCTGCAAGTCCTTGTTTCCAGGGACCTGTAAGGACAGTGAGTGAATTCTCCTTGTGCTATATTGTGCTTAAAAAAAACATTAATTCTAGGGACAGAAAACTGTAGGTAGGGAGAGTGTCAGTTTATTTCACTCTGCAAGTCCTTGTTTCCAGGGACCTGTAAGGACAGTGAGTGAATTGTCCTTGTGCTATATTGTGCTTAAAAAAAACATTTATTCTAGGGACAGAAAACTGTAGGTAGGGAGAGTGTTTATTTTCTTTCACTCTGCAAGTCCTTGTTTCCAGGGACCTGTAAGGACAGTGAGTGAATTGTCCTTGTGCTATATTGTGATTAAAAAAAACATTTTTTCTAGGGACAGAAAACTGTAGGTAGGGAGAGTGTTTTTTTTCTTTCACTCTGCAAGTCCTTGTTTCCAGGGACCTGGAAGGACAGTGAGTGAATTCTCCTTGTGCTATATTGTGCTTAAAAAAAACATTAATTCTAGGGACAGAAAACTGTAGGTAGGGAGAGTGTCAGTTTATTTCACTCTGCAAGTCCTTGTTTCCAGGGACCTGTAAGGACAGTGAGTGAATTGTCCTTGTGCTATATTGTGCTTAAAAAAACATTTATTCTAGGGACAGAAAACTGTAGGTAGGGAGAGTGTTTATTTTCTTTCACTCTGCAAGTCCTTGTTTCCAGGGACCTGTAAGGACAGTGAGTGAATTGTCCTTGTGCTATATTGTGATTAAAAAAAACATTTATTCTAGGGACAGAAAACTGTAGGTAGGGAGAGTGTCAGTTTATTTCACTCTGCAAGTCCTTGTTTCCAGGGACCTGTAAGGACAGTGAGTGAATTGTCCTTGTGCTATATTGTGATTAAAAAAAACATTTTTTCTAGGGACAGAAAACTGTAGGTAGGGAGAGTGTCAGTTTATTTCACTCTGCAAGTCCTTGTTTCCAGGGACCTGTAAGGACAGTGAGTGAATTGTCCTTGTGCTATATTGTGATTAAAAAAAACATTTATTCTAGGGACAGAAAACTGTAGGTAGGGAGAGTGTCAGTTTATTTCACTCTGCAAGTCCTTGTTTCCAGGGACCTGTAAGGACAGTGAGTGAATTGTCCTTGTGCTATATTGTGATTAAAAAAAAACATTTTTTCTAGGGACAGAAAACTGTAGGTAGGGAGAGTGTTTTTTTTCTTTCACTCTGCAAGTCCTTGTTTCCAGGGACCTGTAAGGACAGTGAGTGAATTGTCCTTGTGCTATATTGTGATTAAAAAAAACATTTTTTCTAGGGACAGAAAACTGTAGGTAGGGAGAGTGTTTTTTTTCTTTCACTCTGCAAGTCCTTGTTTCCAGGGACCTGGAAGGACAGTGAGTGAATTGTCCTTGTGCTATATTGTGCTTAAAAAAACATTTATTCTAGGGACAGAAAACTGTAGGTAGGGAGAGTGTCAGTTTATTTCACTCTGCAAGTCCTTGTTTCCAGGAACCTGTAAGGACAGTGAGTGAATTGTCCTTGTGCTATATTGTGATTAAAAAAAACATTTTTTCTAGGGACAGAAAACTGTAGGTAGGGAGAGTGTTTTTTTTCTTTCACTCTGCAAGTCCTTGTTTCCAGGGACCTGGAAGGACAGTGAGTGAATTCTCCTTGTGCTATATTGTGCTTAAAAAAAACATTAATTCTAGGGACAGAAAACTGTAGGTAGGGAGAGTGTCAGTTTATTTCACTCTGCAAGTCCTTGTTTCCAGGGACCTGTAAGGACAGTGAGTGAATTGTCCTTGTGCTATATTGTGCTTAAAAAAACATTTATTCTAGGGACAGAAAACTGTAGGTAGGGAGAGTGTTTATTTTCTTTCACTCTGCAAGTCCTTGTTTCCAGGGACCTGTAAGGACAGTGAGTGAATTGTCCTTGTGCTATATTGTGATTAAAAAAAACATTTATTCTAGGGACAGAAAACTGTAGGTAGGGAGAGTGTCAGTTTATTTCACTCTGCAAGTCCTTGTTTCCAGGGACCTGTAAGGACAGTGAGTGAATTGTCCTTGTGCTATATTGTGATTAAAAAAAACATTTTTTCTAGGGACAGAAAACTGTAGGTAGGGAGAGTGTTTTTTTTCTTTCACTCTGCAAGTCCTTGTTTCCAGGGACCTGGAAGGACAGTGAGTGAATTGTCCTTGTGCTATATTGTGCTTAAAAAAACATTTATTCTAGGGACAGAAAACTGTAGGTAGGGAGAGTGTCAGTTTATTTCACTCTGCAAGTCCTTGTTTCCAGGGACCTGTAAGGACAGTGAGTGAATTGTCCTTGTGCTATATTGTGATTAAAAAAAACATTTTTTCTAGGGACAGAAAACTGTAGGTAGGGAGAGTGTTTTTTTTTCTTTCACTCTGCAAGTCCTTGTTTCCAGGGACCTGTAAGGACAGTGAGTGAATTGTCCTTGTGCTATATTGTGATTAAAAAAAACATTTTTTCTAGGGACAGAAAACTGTAGGTAGGGAGAGTGTTTTTTTTCTTTCACTCTGCAAGTCCTTGTTTCCAGGGACCTGGAAGGACAGTGAGTGAATTGTCCTTGTGCTATATTGTGCTTAAAAAAACATTTATTCTAGGGACAGAAAACTGTAGGTAGGGAGAGTGTCAGTTTATTTCACTCTGCAAGTCCTTGTTTCCAGGGACCTGTAAGGACAGTGAGTGAATTGTCCTTGTGCTATATTGTGATTAAAAAAAACATTTTTTCTAGGGACAGAAAACTGTAGGTAGGGAGAGTGTTTTTTTTCTTTCACTCTGCAAGTCCTTGTTTCCAGGGACCTGGAAGGACAGTGAGTGAATTGTCCTTGTGCTATATTGTGATTAAAAAAAACATTTTTTCTAGGGACAGAAAACTGTAGGTAGGGAGAGTGTCAGTTTATTTCACTCTGCAAGTCCTTGTTTCCAGGGACCTGTAAGGACAGTGAGTGAATTGTCCTTGTGCTATATTGTGATTAAAAAAAACATTTTTTCTAGGGACAGAAAACTGTAGGTAGGGAGAGTGTTTTTTTTCTTTCACTCTGCAAGTCCTTGTTTCCAGGGACCTGGAAGGACAGTGAGTGAATTCTCCTTGTGCTATATTGTGCTTAAAAAAAACATTAATTCTAGGGACAGAAAACTGTAGGTAGGGACAGTGTCAGTTTATTTCACTCTGCAAGTCCTTGTTTCCAGGGACCTGTAAGGACAGTGAGTGAATTGTCCTTGTGCTATATTGTGATTAAAAAAAACATTTTTTCTAGGGACAGAAAACTGTAGGTAGGGAGAGTGTTTTTTTTCTTTCACTCTGCAAGTCCTTGTTTCCAGGGACCTGTAAGGACAGTGAGTGAATTGTCCTTGTGCTATATTGTGATTAAAAAAAACATTTTTTCTAGGGACAGAAAACTGTAGGTAGGGAGAGTGTTTTTTTTCTTTCACTCTGCAAGTCCTTGTTTCCAGGGACCTGTAAGGACAGTGAGTGAATTCTCCTTGTGCTATATTGTGCTTAAAAAAAACATTAATTCTAGGGACAGAAAACTGTAGGTAGGGAGAGTGTCAGTTTATTTCACTCTGCAAGTCCTTGTTTCCAGGGACCTGTAAGGACAGTGAGTGAATTGTCCTTGTGCTATATTGTGCTTAAAAAAAACATTTATTCTAGGGACAGAAAACTGTAGGTAGGGAGAGTGTTTATTTTCTTTCACTCTGCAAGTCCTTGTTTCCAGGGACCTGTAAGGACAGTGAGTGAATTGTCCTTGTGCTATATTGTGATTAAAAAAAACATTTTTTCTAGGGACAGAAAACTGTAGGTAGGGAGAGTGTTTTTTTTCTTTCACTCTGCAAGTCCTTGTTTCCAGGGACCTGGAAGGACAGTGAGTGAATTCTCCTTGTGCTATATTGTGCTTAAAAAAAACATTAATTCTAGGGACAGAAAACTGTAGGTAGGGAGAGTGTCAGTTTATTTCACTCTGCAAGTCCTTGTTTCCAGGGACCTGTAAGGACAGTGAGTGAATTGTCCTTGTGCTATATTGTGCTTAAAAAAACATTTATTCTAGGGACAGAAAACTGTAGGTAGGGAGAGTGTTTATTTTCTTTCACTCTGCAAGTCCTTGTTTCCAGGGACCTGTAAGGACAGTGAGTGAATTGTCCTTGTGCTATATTGTGATTAAAAAAAACATTTATTCTAGGGACAGAAAACTGTAGGTAGGGAGAGTGTCAGTTTATTTCACTCTGCAAGTCCTTGTTTCCAGGGACCTGTAAGGACAGTGAGTGAATTGTCCTTGTGCTATATTGTGATTAAAAAAAACATTTTTTCTAGGGACAGAAAACTGTAGGTAGGGAGAGTGTCAGTTTATTTCACTCTGCAAGTCCTTGTTTCCAGGGACCTGTAAGGACAGTGAGTGAATTGTCCTTGTGCTATATTGTGATTAAAAAAAACATTTATTCTAGGGACAGAAAACTGTAGGTAGGGAGAGTGTCAGTTTATTTCACTCTGCAAGTCCTTGTTTCCAGGGACCTGTAAGGACAGTGAGTGAATTGTCCTTGTGCTATATTGTGATTAAAAAAAACATTTTTTCTAGGGACAGAAAACTGTAGGTAGGGAGAGTGTTTTTTTTCTTTCACTCTGCAAGTCCTTGTTTCCAGGGACCTGTAAGGACAGTGAGTGAATTGTCCTTGTGCTATATTGTGATTAAAAAAAACATTTTTTCTAGGGACAGAAAACTGTAGGTAGGGAGAGTGTTTTTTTTCTTTCACTCTGCAAGTCCTTGTTTCCAGGGACCTGGAAGGACAGTGAGTGAATTGTCCTTGTGCTATATTGTGCTTAAAAAAACATTTATTCTAGGGACAGAAAACTGTAGGTAGGGAGAGTGTCAGTTTATTTCACTCTGCAAGTCCTTGTTTCCAGGGACCTGTAAGGACAGTGAGTGAATTGTCCTTGTGCTATATTGTGATTAAAAAAAACATTTTTTCTAGGGACAGAAAACTGTAGGTAGGGAGAGTGTTTTTTTTCTTTCACTCTGCAAGTCCTTGTTTCCAGGGACCTGGAAGGACAGTGAGTGAATTGTCCTTGTGCTATATTGTGATTAAAAAAAACATTTTTTCTAGGGACAGAAAACTGTAGGTAGGGAGAGTGTCAGTTTATTTCACTCTGCAAGTCCTTGTTTCCAGGGACCTGTAAGGACAGTGAGTGAATTGTCCTTGTGCTATATTGTGATTAAAAAAAACATTTTTTCTAGGGACAGAAAACTGTAGGTAGGGAGAGTGTTTTTTTTCTTTCACTCTGCAAGTCCTTGTTTCCAGGGACCTGGAAGGACAGTGAGTGAATTCTCCTTGTGCTATATTGTGCTTAAAAAAACATTAATTCTAGGGACAGAAAACTGTAGGTAGGGACAGTGTCAGTTTATTTCACTCTGCAAGTCCTTGTTTCCAGGGACCTGTAAGGACAGTGAGTGAATTGTCCTTGTGCTATATTGTGATTAAAAAAAACATTTTTTCTAGGGACAGAAAACTGTAGGTAGGGAGAGTGTTTTTTTTCTTTCACTCTGCAAGTCCTTGTTTCCAGGGACCTGGAAGGACAGTGAGTGAATTGTCCTTGTGCTATATTGTGATTAAAAAAAACATTTTTTCTAGGGACAGAAAACTGTAGGTAGGGAGAGTGTCAGTTTATTTCACTCTGCAAGTCCTTGTTTCCAGGGACCTGTAAGGACAGTGAGTGAATTGTCCTTGTGCTATATTGTGATTAAAAAAAACATTTTTTCTAGGGACAGAAAACTGTAGGTAGGGAGAGTGTTTTTTTTCTTTCACTCTGCAAGTCCTTGTTTCCAGGGACCTGGAAGGACAGTGAGTGAATTGTCCTTGTGCTATATTGTGATTAAAAAAAACATTTTTTCTAGGGACAGAAAACTGTAGGTAGGGAGAGTGTCAGTTTATTTCACTCTGCAAGTCCTTGTTTCCAGGGACCTGTAAGGACAGTGAGTGAATTGTCCTTGTGCTATATTGTGCTTAAAAAAAACATTTATTCTAGGGACAGAAAACTGTAGGTAGGGAGAGTGTCAGTTTCTTTCACTGTGAAAGTCCTTGTTTCAAGGGACAGAGAAGGACACCTGAAGGTAGCCCTTATTGCTTTTTTCCCATCTCCCTGCAGGCCATCTATTAGAATGTCTGGAAGGCAAACAAGGAGAGGCAGACAGTCAGGAGGCAATAAAAGAGGGCAAGCAGGCTCTGTGTCTGGGGGCAACAGTGCTGGTCGTGGACGCGGTGCATTGTCATCAGCACATGGCCATGGGACACGCTTGTCCTTCTTTTCGGCAGCTGGACATGTTGAGCCACATCATGCCGAAGACTTGGTAGAGTGGATGACCAAGCCCTCCTCCTCCTCCTCATCCTCTCTCACCCAGGCTCAGGGTACTGGAAAAGCAGCTGCCAAAGCGTCGTCTTCCCTGGTATCAATGTCAGACAAATCATCAGTCACTCCTTCCCTAGACCCACCATGTCCTCCTCCTGAGGAGTCCCCCGAACTGTTTCAGCACAGTGTTGGGTACATGCTCCAGGAGGATGCCCAGCGTTTCGAAGGGTCTGATGATGAAACCCAGCTAGAGGAAGGCAGTAGCGTGAGAGCAGACAGAGGGGATGCTCAAGAAGGACACCAATCTGGCAGTCATGTTCCAGCAGCTGCAGCATACTGCCAGATTGGCTCCAGTGATGAGGAGGGAGGGGATGATGAGGTCACTGACTCCACGTGGGTGCCTAATAGGAGAGAGGAGGAGGAGGAGGATGAGGAGGAGGCACATCTCCAACGAGGCAGGATGCCCTTTGGTGGCCAGCGTAAGGGCAGTACACCGACGGAATCACACCGCAGAGCTCCGCCTGTGCAGGGCGCTGCCTCTGCCCGTCATTCAAAAAGTTCTTTGGTGTGGGCCTTTTTTGAGGCTAGTGCATCAGATCGCACAGCTGCTGTTTGCAACATATGTCTCAAGCGTATATCGCGTGGCCAAAACATCAGCCGCTTGGGTACCACATGCCTGACCAGACATATGTTGACCTGCCATGCAGCTCGTTGGCAAGCCTACCTCAAAGACCCACACCAAAGAACAAAGCGGACCTCTCCTTGCACCGCATCAGCTGGGATCTCCAACCCCACTATAACTTCAGTCCTCTCTGAAACATGCACTGAGAGGAATGAAGGTGTAGAATTAGGTGTGTCACAGCCAAGTACTTGCGGCCACTCTGCTAGCAGTACACCGACGTCCGATTCTAGCAGGCAAATTTCCCTGCCCCAGCTGCTGGACCGTCGAAAGAAGTTCACTCCCAGCCATCCACATGCCCAGCGGTTGAATGCTAGCTTGGCTAAATTGCTAGCGCTTCAACTGCTGCCTTTTCAGTTGGTAGACTCGGCCCCCTTCCGTGAGTTTGTGCAATGTGCGGTTCCTCAGTGGCAGGTTCCCAAACGCCACTTTTTCTCACGGAAGGCTATTCCGGCTCTCTACCGGCATGTGGAAGGCAATGTCTTGGCCTCGCTGGACAGGGCGGTCAGCGGTAAGGTGCATATTACCGCTGACTCATGGTCCAGCAGGCATGGACAGGGACGTTACCTTTCTTTCACGGCCCATTGGGTCACTCTTTTGGCAGCTGGGAAGGATGCAGGACAAGGTGCAGTAGTGTTGGAGGTTGTCCCACCGCCACGCCTCCAAAATGCTACTACTGGTTGTGACACACCTCTCTCCTCCACCCCCTCCTCTTCTTCTTCCTCCATGGCCTCTTCCTGTGGTTTGTCCTATGAACCAGCGGTGCTCCGTAGCCGTTCACGGGGCTACGCAAGTACGCAGGCAAAAAGATGCCATGCCGTGCTTGCGCTGGTGTGTTTGGGGGACAGAAGCCACACTGGGGCAGAGGTCCTGTCTGCTCTGCAGGGCCAGGCCGAGAGGTGGTTGACGCCACGCCAGCTTAAGCCAGGAATGGTGGTTTGCGACAATGGCACCAACCTCCTCTCCGCCCTCCGACAGGGACAACTGACCCATGTGCCCTGTGTGGCTCACGTCCTTAACCTGGTGGTGCAGCGGTTCTTGGGCAGGTACCCGGGCTTACAGGATGTCCTGAGGCAGGCCAGGAAAGTCTGTGTGCATTTCCGCAGATCTTATAATGCCAGTGCTCGCCTGGCTGAGCTGCAAAAGGAGTTGAACCTGCCCAAGAACCGCCTTATATGTGACATGCCCACCAGGTGGAACTCAACGTTGGCCATGCTGCAGCGGCTGCACACGCAGCAGAGGGCCATCAATGAGTACCTGTGCGACTACGGCACCAGGACAGGGTCAGGGGAGCTTGGTTTTTTTTCTCCACGCCAGTGGGGCATGATCAGGGATGCATGCACTGTCCTGGCACCATTTGAGGAGGCCACGAGGATGGTGAGCAGTGACAGTGCATGCATCAGTGACACTGTACCTCTTGTCCACCTGTTGGAGCACACGCTGCGTGGAATAATGGACAGGGCACTTGAGGCAGAACAGAGGCAGGAAGAGGAGGACGTCCTTGCCTCTCAAGGCCCCCTTTACCCAGACAGTGTTCCTTCTGTCCCACCCATCGCACAGGAAGAGGAGGAGGAGGAGGAGGAGGAGGAGGAGGATTGTGTCAGCATGGAGGTGGAGGCTGGCACTCAGCATCATCAGCAGCAGTCTTTTAGGGATGATTTACAGTCCCAAGAAACCAGTGGACTTGTACGTGGCTGGGAGGAGGTGGCTGCGGATCATGTCGTCCTTAGTGACCCAGAGGACTCCGGAGCGAATGCCTCAGCAAACCTACGCTGCATGGCCTCCCTGATCCTGCAAAGTCTGCGGAAGGATCCTCGTATTCTTCGGATCAAGGAGAGGGACCATTACTGGCTGGCCACTCTCCTTGATCCACGGTACAAGGGTAAGGTTGCGGACCTTATGTTACCGTCGCAGAGGGAGCCGAGGATGAGACAACTCCGGGAGGCCTTGCAGAAAGGTCTGTGCAACGCGTTCCCAGAGACTGGGAGGTTACAAACTCCTGGTCCTGGACAACGAGTTGCTGAGGCTTCGGCCAGTCAAAGAAGGAGCGGTGGGGAAGGTGGCCGTCTGACCGATGCGTTCAGACAATTCTTTAGTCCGCAGCCCCAAAGTATGATCGGTTCCAGCAACCATCGCCAGCGTCTGATAAACATGGTGCAGGAATATCTAGGGGCAAGCTCACACTTGGACACCTTTCCCACCGAAAATCCTCTGGCTTACTGGGTCTTGAGGATGGATCACTGGCCAGAGCTTGCACAGTATGCAATTGAGCTACTGGCCTGTCCTGCATCCAGCGTTCTTTCGGAACGCACATTCAGTGCTGCTGGAGGATTTGTCACGGATCACAGGGTGCGCCTGTCCACCGACTCGGTTGATCGACTGACTTTCATCAAGATGAACCAGTCTTGGATCACCACCAGCTACCACACACCTGATGCTGATATAACAGACTAATTGATTTTAACATGTCACATCCCTTCAAGACTGATGCTGATGCTGAGTGCCTGTGCTGTTATGTTGACTGGCTATCCTCCTCCTCCGAGTCCTCAATGATACGATTGATGATGATAGCTTGGAAGATCATTTTTGTTTATGGGTGCCGCCACCAGTGGCTAAGGCCCAATTTTTCAGCCCCTGTTTTACAGGGGCGTGTAATTACAATTTTTTTAGCAATAATTTGCCATAGGGCTCATTGCTGTGCTCCAAGTACAGTATCTGTGAGGGGTTGGAGTGTTGTGGCACCAGTGCCTAAGGCCCAATTTTTCAGCCCCTGTTTAACAGGGGCGTGTCATTACAATTTTTGAAGCAATACTTTGCAACAGGGCTCATTGCTGTGCTCCAAGTACAGTATCTGTGAGGGGTTGTAGTGTTGTGCCACCAGTGCCTAAGGCCCAATTTTTCAGCCCCTGTTCAACAGGGGCATGCAATTACAATTCTTGATCTAATAATTCACAGCAGGGTCCATTGCTGCACCCACCAAGAGTAACTCTGAGGGCTTACAGTCTTGTGGCAACGCCACCACCACCACCACCATGAAAGGCCCAATTTTTCAGCCCCTGTTCAAAAGGGGCATGTAATTACAATTCTTGATCTAATAATTCACAGCAGGGCCCATTGCTGCACCCACCAAGAGTAACTGTCAGGGCTTACAGTGTTGTGGCACCAGCACCACCATCAAAGCCCCAATTTTTACTACCACTGTTCAACAATTATATGTAATTAAAATTCCTGATATAATAGTTGACAGCAGGGCGTTCCAGCACCAACCAAGAGTAACTGAGTGCTTACAGTGTTGTGCCAACACCAACAACTAAGGGGCCTATTTCTGCAGAGTATATACGGCAGGTCCCTACTTTCAAACATCCAACTTACAAACGACTCCTACTTGCAAACGAAAGAAGACAACAGGAAGTGAGAGGAAATCTACCCCTAGAAAGGAAAATTCTCTCCTGTAAGAATAAATATGGGAGAAAGGGGTCTCATCTGTACTGATGCTTTATCAGCAATCCTTGTTTCAAGAAAAACACCACATTTCAAAAACAGTTGTCATTGGGACGGAAAGTGAGGTGAAATGTTCTGAACAGGGGCACAGACAGCAAAACAAATGTTACAGGGGTGATAACCCTTACCTATGTTTCCCAAAAAGTTTAAAAATAGATTTTTGGGCTGGAGCTACACTTCAACAATGTACCTGTTCAAAATTACAAACACATTCTACATAAGAACAAACCTACAGTCCCTGTCTTGTATGCACCGCCTGTATACGGCTGTTCAGAGTATATAGGGCCTTTTTTATTTTATGTGCGGGGTTCCCCTTAATATCCATACAAGACCCAAAGGGGCTGGTAATGGGCTGGGGTAGGGGGGGGGGTCATGGGGTAGCTATGCCATTTTTCTTAAAGAATTTCATCCATATTACCGGGACCAGACATTACATTAAAGCCGCAAGCAGTTTTAAATGGCTTTTTTTTCCTTTAGAAGTGTCATTTTGTGCAGGGACAGTTCTAAACACGGGAAACACGTGGCACTTCACAGGCATACTTTAGACACCCCCCAGGTACGATATTTAAAGGAATATTTGACTTTTTTTTTTTCACTTTATGCATCATTAAAATGACTGCTCCCGAAAAACGACCGTTTTTAAAACTTCTTTTTGCATTGATACATGTCCCCTGGTGCACAACCCGGGTTCCCAAACCCTATTTATGACAATAACATGCATAATAGTTGTTATAATTAGCACTTTAGAATTCGAACGTTCGCATCCATTGTATTTAATAGGGTTCTAATGTTCGTTCGAACTTTCGGTCCGTTCGCGGGTTCTGGTGCGAACCGAACCCGGGGGTGTTCGGCTCATCACTACTCAGCTGTTCAGAAGCTAATATGGACTTGTAGTCCTACAAGGATAAGCACACTATTAAGTCAGTGCCTTACTATCTCTTTATTAGAACTGATTTTAGCCCTCTCAGATCCTAGGCCATATGGAAATTCTATTGGATTAAAAAGCTGTTTCACTTTTACGTGGATACAAAAAAAATATGGAATCTATATTTCTCCCTCTTTCTCCTCAAAGATGTATGGTTTATCCTATAAATCTGCAGGGTACATCAGTTAACCAAGGGTGATTAGCCCCTCACTTGCCGGCACACTTGAACAGCTACACAGGCCTAAAACAATTTGCATTACCAATACAATAAACTTTAACACATACACATATACCAGCCAAAATTCTCACCAGATCTGCGCGTCTGCTCACTGATGGAATAATTCACAGAACTTTCAGGACCACTCAAGCAGGGCTTCAGAATTCATGAACCAGCGCAAATCTTGTCCACAGTAGAGGAATTCTTTCGGTTCTGGGTCTCTTGTAGATTTGAGGACTCCTTTACTTATAGGAGGAACTCAAGACAAAAATACATTAGGATTTGGATTCTGTGCAGAATTTATTTCCACATTCCTGCTTCTGTGGTGCCATTTGAAATAAATATTGGGTGGTTATGGATTCCCCCTATTTATTATAAATATATATTAACTTGTCTATTCCTATAATTAGATATTCTATCTAAGCTCTGATATAGTTAATGGTGATGGTACAGTAATAAGGTTAGCTATTAAAAATAAACACACTGCTTACATAAACAAGTGTCTTATATATTTCCCAAGAAAATAGGAATGCTAACATAAAACACTAAAAGAAAATGTTACAGAGCATGTGGAGAAAAAGAACATCAATGATACTTTACGTAAGGTTGTCCTCTGTGGTCAGTATCCTATCCTTCAGCTGGGCTCAATGGCAAGAGAGCCAAGAGGCAAAGAGGAAGAACTTTAGGTTGATCATTACTTTTAAAGTCCACTTAGACAGCACCCACACAAACACACAGTGTCCAATGAAAAATCCATAAGAGACAGTCCTTCCTAATCACCAGGAAGTATTCTTCTCCAGTCCATCTTCCAGGAAGCATGCTGTAGTGTCCACTAATGGCAGCATTTGTCCATGAATCACGGCTATTTGACCCGGGTCAAATCTTTAGTGACAGCTGGTCTTTGATCTTCTGTAACTCAGTCCATCAGTTATCTTAGTAGCATTTGCTTTTGAAGCTTTTGTTTGTAGACATGACAATCAGGCACTTCAATCTTTATTACACCAGGTGGTTTGGAGCCAAAATCTACTCCCATACTCGCCTGCCAGGGGGCATGACTCTTCTTTCAGATGAAGGTTCTGATATGCATTCTTTAGTTACAAAGCCCTGATGGGTAACCTGCTAAATGGCATCCCAGGCTGCAGTGCCGGCCCAAGACATTGTGCTGCCTGGTACCAAGAATGAAATGCTGCCCCCCCCCCCAAAAAAAAATCACGCCCACCAAAATGCCCCCACATCCATCATTTTATATCATGATAACTAAAGTGGACCTGTCATGGCTCTATAAAAAGGACCTGTTATGGCTCTATTCATGTATACAGGAGTATAAAGAGGTCATGGCATTATACGTGTATATAGAAGTATAATGAGGACCTGTCATGGCTCTATACATGTACCGTATTTTTCCTGTCTATAAGACGCCCCCATGTACAAGATTTTTCCAACCCAAAATTAAGAAATCAATATTTTACACATAGGTAAAACAGAACACATTTTTATTTAGTAATTACCGCAGGTAACGTTTAAATACTAGTATATTATGCAGCGGTTGTTCTTCCTGTTTTCTCCACTGTCTGATCATATACTCAGTGGAGGCAAGTCCAAACTGTTTCTCTGCAGCTCTATTCCCATGCTCTTTTTTGCATAGCTGGCTACATTTGGTTTGATTTGGTAGAGTAAGACAATCACTTACTTTTATTAGTTTCTGACATCTTGGTCCCAGAACACTCCGGTCCCTGTTGCATCTGTGCATCTCCACTTCCAACAGGATTGCATCTGATCACTCTCCACCTCCACCCCCAGCTCTAGCTGACGTCAGTAACATACGGCTCGTGATTGGAGGAAGCCGCTTGACAAGCTATGGGCCGCGACGCACCTGCGCGGCTGTCTCCCAGGCTGACTGACCGTGTATAAGACGCTGTTCGATTTACAGGCTATTATTTTAGGAAAAAAAAGCGTCTTATACACGGAAAAATACGGTATATAGAAATATAAAGAGGACCTGTCATGGCTCTATACATGTATGTAGGAATATAAAGAGGACCTGTCATGGCTTTATACATGTATGTAGGAGTATAAAGAGGACCTGTCATGGCTCTATACATGTATGTAGGAGTATAAAGAGGACCTGTCATGGCTCTATACATATATATAGGAGTATAAAAGGACCTGTGCGTGGCCGGCGGCCGCGATGTCACCGGCCACACGTAGTGGATTGTCACTTGCCATGACGCCACCTGTCACACATTGCGGATTGTCACTTGCCACGACGTCACCTGCCACACGTTGCAGATTGTCACTTGCCACAACGCCACCTGCCACACATTGCGGATTGTCACTTGCCACGACGTCACCTGCCACACGTTGCAGATTGTCACTTGCCACTTGCTGTGTCCCAGAATAAAGGCAGGCAGCAGAGAGATAATGTAATCTCTCTGCTGCCCGCACAGTGGGGGCGGAACTGCAGTGATGCAGGGCGGACAGTGAGAGATGATGTCATCTCTCTGCTCCCCCGCCCGCTGTTTGGCCAGCAAGCCCGCTCACCTGCTGACTGTCCCGCCCGCTGACTGTTCCCCTGTTCTGCCCGCACGCTCCATTCACCTGGGCCCAAAGCCCAGGTGAATGGAGCGCGCGGGGAGCGTAGCGGGCTGGCCGGCGGGCGGGCATCCAATTTGCCTCACAGTGGAGCGCGGAGCGGGCGGAACGGGTTGGCGACAATTTGCCTCACAGTGCAGCGTAGGGTTGCCACCTTTTTGTCAAGCCAAACCCGAACACATTAGCAGCGCACGCCAATATATATATTTTTTTGTAGTACATTAAATTCATTACCTCTGTACAAAGCAATGCACAGCTAATTTTTTTTATTTAGTATACACTGTACATATATTTTTGTGATTAAATAAAATTTCTAATCATATGGAGTTAATCATAAGAGTCCCCCTTTATATCAGAGTCAACAGAGTTCTCCTTTAGATCTGAATCCGCAGAGTTCCCCTTTACATCTGAATGCACAGGGTTCTGCAGAAGAGAAGTGCAGAGGGTAAGATGGGGGCAGTATGTACAGGAGAGGAGTGCAGAGGGTATGATGGGGGCAGTATGCATAGGAGAGAAGTGTGGAGGGTATGATGGAGCAGTATGTATAGAAGAGGAGTTGGGAGGGTATGAGGGGGGCGGTTTGTACAGGAGAGGAGTGTGGAGGGGATGATGGGGGACAGTATGTACAGGAGAGGAATGCGGAAGGGATGATGGGGCGGTATGTACAGGAGAGGAGTGTAGAGGGTATGATGGGGGCAGTATGTACAGGAGAGGAGTGTGGAGGGTATGATGGGTGCAGTTAATACAGGAGAGGAGTTCAGAGGGTATGATGGGTGCAGTTAGTACAGGGGAGGAGTTCGGAGGGTATTATGGGTGCAGTTAGTACAGGAGAGGAGTGTGGAGGGTATGATGGGGCGGTATGTTCAGGAGAGAAGTGTGGAGGGTATGATAGGTGCAGTTAGTACAGGAGAGGAGTTTGGAGGGTATGATGGGTGCAGTTAGTACAGGGGAGGAGTTCGGAGGGTATGATGGGTGCAGTTAGTACAGGAGAGGAGTTCGGAGGGTATGATGGGTGCAGTTGGTACAGGAGAGGAGTTCGAAGGGTATGATGGGTGCAGTTGGTACAGGAGAGGACTTCGGAGTGTATGGCGGTGGCAGAATGGGGAGGGATTTCTTGCTGTGTCTATGGGGTGACCAGGGAGTGATGTTGGGAAGATAGGGGAAGAAAAGTGACCATGAAATGATGTCCCTCAGCTGGGGGGGGGGGGGTAGGAAGCAGCTCTGAGTGACGTCTGTATAAAGTGGTCTGGGGGGGTGATGCCAGCTGGGGGGAGTTGAGAAGTGGTCAGGTCGCGATGTATATAATAAAAAAAAAAAAACTCATCCACTAACAACATACAACAATAAATCATACAACAGTACTACTAATCCAGCTCCTAGCACTCTGTATACCCAGATAATGTGAAGGTAATTGATGACCATTCATATAACCCTGTGGTATCCAGGCTCTGAGTCTGGACAATCAGAGGGGTGAACTCACCACATATATACAGGTTACATGAATGGTTATAAATGACTTCACATTATCAAGTCTGAACAATTGGATTGGAGGATGTTTGCACAGACTTTTCATGCTTAGAAGTGATCTGTCAAATGTGATAGGGCTGGTGCAGACCCCCCTCCCCCCCACACTCAAACTCACTATCTCCTCCGATTCTTCTGTCAACTTAACCCTTCACTGCATCTCCTGAAGAAAAAAACACTTTGAAAGCAACTACTATCCACCCTAGAAAACTTCTCCCAGAAAAAGTCAGCTCACCTCCTCCCTTCCTCTGGCCAGCCCGACAGGAGATCCAGTGAGCTCCGCCTCCCAGTTCTCTCAACACTCCGCACTGGTGATTGGAGGGGGGGAGGTTGATGTCAGTGATAACAGGGACCCCGCACGGCAGGAGACTGGAGGGAGGGGGAAGAGACAGGAAGGAGCTTTGAATCCCGAACACACACCGCAGCCGCAGGCACAGTGTATTCTTTACAATGCCGCTGCTCAGGGGAGGGCTGGCAGCCTTAGGCCTGGGGGGCAAGTCCAGTCAAGTGGCCCATTGAACCACCGAATCAGCTCACCATTCATGCCCACCTGGTTTTTCAATGCAGCCTGATTAGTGTCCATCCAATGCAGCCTCACCAGTGGCCATCAATGCAGCCTCACCAGTGGCCATCAATGAAGCTTCACTAGTACCTATAAATGCAGCTTCACTAGTACCTATAAATGCAGCTTCACCAGTGCCCATAAATGCAGCCTCATCAGTGCCCATCCCATCAGCTCAGCTTTACCTGTGACCATCAATTTAGCCTGATCAGACAGCAGTGCCCATTAGCGCAGCCTTGCCAGTGCATGGGGACAGGGGAGAGAGGAGAACCGCTGGTTTACACAGTGCGGGTATCTCTCGCTTACCTGCCCATTGTCAAATTAAGTCCTGCCTGCTGGACTGGCTCCTAAGATGGACATCACACGTCCCTGCATTGGACCAGTATGACGTCCATCACAGAAGCTGGTCCAAGAGGCAGGACTTCATATGTCTCTCGGCCGCGTCGGGTAAGTGGGAGATGGAGATCCCCGCTCTGTGTAAACCGACTAGCCTAAGTTCACATCTATGCGTGTGGGTAACGCATGCAAAATTACATGCTTCCCAACATGCAAGGAAATGTGCTGTCCTTAAGCAGATGTGCAGCAGTGCCATTTTTTGTTATTGACACCTCCATGCATCTGCAAACATGTGGACCAAACTACAGGGTGCCGCACACTTTTTGAAAATATTCAGGACTTCTTTTCCATGTTGCTCGTGTGTAGGGCAGCCCATTGAAATTAATGGGCTGCCCTACACGTAATGCATGAAAACCACGCCTGTGCACGTGTGTGTGAAAAAAGCCTAACTGAGTAGATGCAAAATAACAATTCTCAATAAAAAAAAAAATCTCTAGATAATCAGCGTTCATACAATTGCACCACCATATAAATTACTGAACACTGTGCTCTGCTCTGTTTATTGAGGACAGGTAACATGTATATAGAGTGTTTAGTGTATGTGGGGAATTTACATGTTGATTGTACAGAGTTTGGAGAACACAGGGTTAAACTGAATGCTTATAAAGTTTGTTCACATTATCTGGACATACACAGAGGGTGGGGGTTGTTTATATAGTGATATGAGCCAGCTCCCAAGATATCTGTTTGCTGTGAGCAAGGCTCAGCCGACTCCCCCATACACACTCTGCTCTTCCGATCCTTTATCATTCTCATCACACTGCAAACAAATCCTCCTGAATAGTTCTGATGTGAAACTGCCAACTTACCTCTCCAGACTGACATTTCTTAGAACATCAGCTCTGCTCACCCCCTTCCCTGCACAGTGTCAGCAGCACCTGGCAGTAGCAGTGCCCCGCCTCCGGGTTCTCTTGGCAGACGGCACTGGAGATAGGGGGAGGATCTCAGTAAATGAGGGCACAGATAGAACATACAGGAGACTCGCGGGGGAGATAGAAAAAACGAGATGCAGACTACAACACCCAGAATGCACTGCAGCAGCCAGCCAGCCAATCAGCGGCCGCCGCGGCCGAATTTTACAATTTACAGGAAAAAAATAGCAAACAGGCAGCGCGGCCGTTTTGAATATAAGGTAGCCGGCCTGGGGGGAAATCTCCACCCTTCCCCCCGCCCAGCCCGCCCCTGCCGCTGCTGCTGTTTCACAGTGATAGGTGGAGTGGGGGAGAGGAGCGGGCAGGCGGCAATTTGCCGCCCCCCTGATTGTGCCGCCTGGTACAATGGTACCATCGGGTCCCATGGTAGGGCCGGCCCTGCCAGGCTGCCCCCAAGAGTGACAAGGCTAGTTGTATAAAGATTTCATATTCAAAAACATCTTATATTATGAAATAAAACTTGTTGCCTTCCAACAGGGTCCCAGGACTTCAGAATGAAATGCACTCCTGTGATCCCCAGGAGAAGTGGGGCCAAAAGAGTGTTGGCCTTTATTCTCCTTTAAAGCGGTAGTAAACTCTGGTTTTTGACTTGTGACTACAGGTTAGCCTATAATAAGGCTAGCCTGTAGGTACAGTGATTATCTCCAAAACTTGCAGTGTTTAGGAGTTATTTACACTGGAAGCAGCCGGTGACGTCATTGTGTGCTATCAATTCAGAGCACTGTGCCACAGCCGTGACTCCTGTGCACATGAGCATAAGTGATGTCACACTTACATCACAATATTTTTTTTCTTCAAGGAGTTCCCTACCCCTTTTATGTGGTCATACACATGAATATTTCTCTCATTCAACATTGTGGGCTAAATGAAAATCATGTGAATCCCTAATCCATGCTAAACAGCATAGATGGATCAATTTGCAGGGCTGGCTATTGTATTCTGACAGCCATAACCCGCGGATATCGCAACACCTAAACAGCGCTCACATCTAATTGTATGCAGGAGCTGTTCATTTGAGAATTTTCGACCTGTCTCATTCAATAAAAGTTAATTGAAATGTTACTTTTCAACTTTTGTTGAGCCAGGGGGTGCAAACAGGGCCACCCATGCAACAAATTTCTGCCAGTTCAGCAGGATCTGGCCTGGGCACACCCTAACCATTCTGTGCTGTACCGATTCCCTCTGCTTCATCTCTCCCCCCTGCAGTGCTGAAAGCTTCTCTACTCTCCTCTCAGGAGCAAGAAAGGGGCTGAAATCATTTTATTAGCCCCTCCTTTTCTGACTGAACACAGTGAGTGATCTGTACCAATCGATCCTGTGTTCATTCTTAATCTAAGCATAGTAAACTATGTTTACTGCAGGCTGCCGAAAAAGGGACTGAGGAATCTCCTCAGTTTCTTTCTCTGTCTCAAAAGTTAGACATCAGGGGTCTTGACCCTTGATATTTCACCAAAGCCTAATAACAAGGCTCCTGAAAAAAATAAAAAAAATAATAAAAAATAACATTGTAAAAAATTATTAAAAAATATAAAATTGTCAAAAATAACAAAAAAATATGGTAAAAAATAATAAAAGATAAAAAAAAAAAAATACTGACACCGTCCAATGCCCTACTGACACCAATCTTTGCTCTACGGTAGGGATGAGCTTCGTGTTCGAGTCGAACATACGTTCGACTCGAACATCGGCTCTTCGATCGTTCGACGAAGATCGAACGATTTGGGCCGTTCGCGCCAAATTCGAGTGACGCGAACGGCCCACAATGCACTACGCCATCGCAGTGTCATCCAGGCGCTGTGATTGGCCAAGCATGCACTGTGACCCCGCATGCTTGGCCAATCACAGCGCCGGCAGCGAGGAGAGCAATGATTGGCCACAGGCAGGATGCCTGTGGCCAATTATTGCTGAGGGTGTTTAGTACACGCCCCACACTATAAAAGGCCGCCAGCACGGCGGCCTAGTGTAGTGTGTTCTGGAGCAGGGATAGAGCAGCATAGGCAGGGACAGTGACTTTTATTTCTTTCTTGCTTAACCTGGATTCCTTTAGTTTAGGGAAAGAGAAGGATAGGTAGGGAGAGTGTCAGTGTGTTTGTGCTTGTGCTATAGTGTGCTTAAAAAAAACATTTTTTCTAGGGACAGAAAACTGTAGGTAGGGAGAGTGTCAGTTTCTTTCACTGTGCAAGTCCTTGTTTCTAGGGACCTGGAAGGACAGTGAGTGAATTCTCCTTGTGCTATATTGTGCTTAAAAAAAACATTTTTTCTAGGGACAGAAAACTGTAGGTAGGGAGAGTGTCAGTTTCTTTCACTGTGCAAGTCCTTGTTTCCAGGGACCTGGAAGGACAGTGAGTGAATTCTCCTTGTGCTATATTGTGCTTAAAAAAACATTTTTTCTAGGGACAGAAAACTGTAGGTAGGGAGAGTGTCAGTTTCTTTCACTGTGCAAGTCCTTGTTTCTAGGGACCTGGAAGGACAGTGAGTGAATTCTCCTTGTGCTATATTGTGCTTAAAAAAAACATTTTTTCTAGGGACAGAAAACTGTAGGTAGGGAGAGTGTCAGTTTCTTTCACTGTGCAAGTCCTTGTTTCCAGGGACCTGGAAGGACAGTGAGTGAATTCTCCTTGTGCTATATTGTGCTTAAAAAAAACATTTTTTCTAGGGACAGAAAACTGTAGGTAGGGAGAGTGTCAGTTTCTTTCACTGTGCAAGTCCTTGTTTCTAGGGACCTGGAAGGACAGTGAGTGAATTCTCCTTGTGCTATATTGTGCTTAAAAAAAACATTTTTTCTAGGGACAGAAAACTGTAGGTAGGGAGAGTGTCAGTTTCTTTCACTGTGCAAGTCCTTGTTTCCAGGGACCTGGAAGGACAGTGAGTGAATTCTCCTTGTGCTATATTGTGCTTAAAAAAAACATTTTTTCTAGGGACAGAAAACTGTAGGTAGGGAGAGTGTCAGTTTCTTTCACTGTGCAAGTCCTTGTTTCCAGGGACCTGGAAGGACAGTGAGTGAATTCTCCTTGTGCTATATTGTGCTTAAAAAAAACATTTTTTCTAGGGACAGAAAACTGTAGGTAGGGAGAGTGTCAGTTTCTTTCACTGTGCAAGTCCTTGTTTCTAGGGACTGGGAAGGACAGTGAGTGAATTCTCCTTGTGCTATAGTGTGCTTAAAAAAATCATTTTTTCTAGGGACAGAAAACTGTAGGTAGGGAGAGTGTCAGTTTCTTTCACTGTGCAAGTCCTTGTTTCTAGGGACTGGGAAGGACAGTGAGTGAATTCTCCTTGTGCTATATTGTGCTTAAAAAAAACATTTTTTCTAGGGACAGAAAACTGTAGGTAGGGAGAGTGTCAGTTTCTTTCACCGTGCAAGTCCTTGTTTCTAGGGACTGGGAAGGACAGTGAGTGAATTCTCCTTGTGCTATAGTGTGCTTAAAAAAAACATTTTTTCTAGGGACAGAAAACTGTAGGTAGGGAGAGTGTCAGTTTCTTTCACTGTGCAAGTCCTTGTTTCTAGGGACCTGGAAGGACAGTGAGTGAATTCTCCTTGTGCTATATTGTGCTTAAAAAAAACATTTTTTCTAGGGACAGAAAACTGTAGGTAGGGAGAGTGTCAGTTTCTTTCACTGTGCAAGTCCTTGTTTCCAGGGACCTGGAAAGACAGTGAGTGAATTCTCCTTGTGCTATATTGTGCTTGAAAAAAACATTTTTTCTAGGGACAGAAAACTGTAGGTAGGGAGAGTGTCAGTTTCTTTCACTGTGCAAGTCCTTGTTTCTAGGGACCTGGAAGGACAGTGAGTGAATTCTCCTTGTGCTATATTGTGCTTAAAAAAAACATTTTTTCTAGGGACAGAAAACTGTAGGTAGGGAGAGTGTCAGTTTCTTTCACTGTGCAAGTCCTTGTTTCCAGGGACCTGGAAGGACAGTGAGTGAATTCTCCTTGTGCTATATTGTGCTTAAAAAAACATTTTTTCTAGGGACAGAAAACTGTAGGTAGGGAGAGTGTCAGTTTCTTTCACTGTGCAAGTCCTTGTTTCTAGGGACTGGGAAGGACAGTGAGTGAATTCTCCTTGTGCTATAGTGTGCTTAAAAAAACATTTTTTCTAGGGACAGAAAACTGTAGGTAGGGAGAGTGTCAGTTTCTTTCACTGTGCAAGTCCTTGTTTCTAGGGACTGGGAAGGACAGTGAGTGAATTCTCCTTGTGCTATATTGTGCTTAAAAAAAACATTTTTTCTAGGGACAGAAAACTGTAGGTAGGGAGAGTGTCAGTTTCTTTCACTGTGCAAGTCCTTGTTTCTAGGGACTGGGAAGGACAGTGAGTGAATTCTCCTTGTGCTATAGTGTGCTTAAAAAAAACATTTTTTCTAGGGACAGAAAACTGTAGGTAGGGAGAGTGTCAGTTTCTTTCACTGTGCAAGTCCTTGTTTCTAGGGACCTGGAAGGACAGTGAGTGAATTCTCCTTGTGCTATATTGTGCTTAAAAAAAACATTTTTTCTAGGGACAGAAAACTGTAGGTAGGGAGAGTGTCAGTTTCTTTCACTGTGCAAGTCCTTGTTTCTAGGGACTGGGAAGGACAGTGAGTGAATTCTCCTTGTGCTATAGTGTGCTTAAAAAAAACATTTTTTCTAGGGACAGAAAACTGTAGGTAGGGAGAGTGTCAGTTTCTTTCACTGTGCAAGTCCTTGTTTCTAGGGACCTGGAAGGACAGTGAGTGAATTCTCCTTGTGCTATATTGTGCTTAAAAAAACATTTTTTCTAGGGACAGAAAACTGTAGGTAGGGAGAGTGTCAGTTTCTTTCACTGTGCAAGTCCTTGTTTCCAGGGACCTGGAAGGACAGTGAGTGAATTCTCCTTGTGCTATATTGTGCTTAAAAAAACATTTTTTCTAGGGACAGAAAACTGTAGGTAGGGAGAGTGTCAGTTTCTTTCACTGTGCAAGTCCTTGTTTCCAGGGACCTGGAAGGACAGTGAGTGAATTCTCCTTGTGCTATATTGTGCTTAAAAAAAACATTTTTTCTAGGGACAGAAAACTGTAGGTAGGGAGAGTGTCAGCTTCTTTCACTGTGCAAGTCCTTGTTTCTAGGGACTGGGAAGGACAGTGAGTGAATTCTCCTTGTGCTATAGTGTGCTTAAAAAAAACATTTTTTCTAGGGACAGAAAACTGTAGGTAGGGAGAGTGTCAGTTTCTTTCACTGTGCAAGTCCTTGTTTCTAGGGACTGGGAAGGACAGTGAGTGAATTCTCCTTGTGCTATATTGTGCTTAAAAAAAACATTTTTTCTAGGGACAGAAAACTGTAGGTAGGGAGAGTGTCAGTTTCTTTCACTGTGCAAGTCCTTGTTTCTAGGGACTGGGAAGGACAGTGAGTGAATTCTCCTTGTGCTATAGTGTGCTTAAAAAAAACATTTTTTCTAGGGACAGAAAACTGTAGGTAGGGAGAGTGTCAGTTTCTTTCACTGTGCAAGTCCTTGTTTCTAGGGACTGGGAAGGACAGTGAGTGAATTCTCCTTGTGCTATATTGTGCTTAAAAAAAACATTTTTTCTAGGGACAGAAAACTGTAGGTAGGGAGAGTGTCAGTTTCTTTCACTGTGCAAGTCCTTATTTCTAGGGACTGGGAAGGACAGTGAGTGAATTCTCCTTGTGCTATAGTGTACTTAAAAAAAACATTTTTTCTAGGGACAGAAAACTGTAGGTAGGGAGAGTGTCAGTTTCTTTCACTGTGCAAGTCCTTGTTTCTAGGGACTGGGAAGGACAGTGAGTGAATTCTCCTTGTGCTATAGTGTGCTTAAAAAAACATTTTTTCTAGGGACAGAAAACTGTAGGTAGGGAGAGTGTCAGTTTCTTTCACTGTGCAAGTCCTTGTTTCTAGGGACCTGGAAGGACAGTGAGTGAATTCTCCTTGTGCTATATTGTGCTTAAAAAAAACATTTTTTCTAGGGACAGAAAACTGTAGGTAGGGAGAGTGTCAGTTTCTTTCACTGTGCAAGTCCTTGTTTCCAGGGACCTGGAAGGACAGTGAGTGAATTCTCCTTGTGCTATATTGTGCTTAAAAAAAACATTTTTTCTAGGGACAGAAAACTGTAGGTAGGGAGAGTGTCAGTTTCTTTCACTGTGCAAGTCCTTGTTTCTAGGGACCTGGAAGGACAGTGAGTGAATTCTCCTTGTGCTATATTGTGCTTAAAAAAAACATTTTTTCTAGGGACAGAAAACTGTAGGTAGGGAGAGTGTCAGTTTCTTTCACTGTGCAAGTCCTTGTTTCTAGGGACCTGGAAGGACAGTGAGTGAATTCTCCTTGTGCTATATTGTGCTTAAAAAAAACATTTTTTCTAGGGACAGAAAACTGTAGGTAGGGAGAGTGTCAGTTTCTTTCACTGTGCAAGTCCTTGTTTCCAGGGACCTGGAAGGACAGTGAGTGAATTCTCCTTGTGCTATATTGTGCTTAAAAAAAACATTTTTTCTAGGGACAGAAAACTGTAGGTAGGGAGAGTGTCAGTTTCTTTCACTGTGCAAGTCCTTGTTTCTAGGGACTGGGAAGGACAGTGAGTGAATTCTCCTTGTGCTATAGTGTGCTTAAAAAAACATTTTTTCTAGGGACAGAAAACTGTAGGTAGGGAGAGTGTCAGTTTCTTTCACTGTGCAAGTCCTTGTTTCTAGGGACTGGGAAGGACAGTGAGTGAATTCTCCTTGTGCTATATTGTGCTTAAAAAAAACATTTTTTCTAGGGACAGAAAACTGTAGGTAGGGAGAGTGTCAGTTTCTTTCACTGTGCAAGTCCTTGTTTCTAGGGACTGGGAAGGACAGTGAGTGAATTCTCCTTGTGCTATAGTGTGCTTAAAAAAAACATTTTTTCTAGGGACAGAAAACTGTAGGTAGGGAGAGTGTCAGTTTCTTTCACTGTGCAAGTCCTTGTTTCTAGGGACTGGGAAGGACAGTGAGTGAATTCTCCTTGTGCTATAGTGTGCTTAAAAAAAGCATTTTTTCTAGGGACAGAAAACTGTAGGTAGGGAGAGTGTCAGTTTCTTTCACTGTGCAAGTCCTTGTTTCTAGGGACTGGGAAGGACAGTGAGTGAATTCTCCTTGTGCTATATTGTGCTTAAAAAAAACATTTTTTCTAGGGACAGAAAACTGTAGGTAGGGAGAGTGTCAGTTTCTTTCACTGTGCAAGTCCTTGTTTCTAGGGACTGGGAAGGACAGTGAGTGAATTCTCCTTGTGCTATAGTGTGCTTAAAAAAAACATTTTTTCTAGGGACAGAAAACTGTAGGTAGGGAGAGTGTCAGTTTCTTTCACTGTGCAAGTCCTTGTTTCTAGGGACCTGGAAGGACAGTGAGTGAATTCTCCTTGTGCTATATTGTGCTTAAAAAAAACATTTTTTCTAGGGACAGAAAACTGTAGGTAGGGAGAGTGTCAGTTTCTTTCACTGTGCAAGTCCTTGTTTCCAGGGACCTGGAAGGACAGTGAGTGAATTCTCCTTGTGCTATATTGTGCTTAAAAAAAACATTTTTTCTAGGGACAGAAAACTGTAGGTAGGGAGAGTGTCAGTTTCTTTCACTGTGCAAGTCCTTGTTTCTAGGGACCTGGAAGGACAGTGAGTGAATTCTCCTTGTGCTATATTGTGCTTAAAAAAAACATTTTTTCTAGGGACAGAAAACTGTAGGTAGGGAGAGTGTCAGTTTCTTTCACTGTGCAAGTCCTTGTTTCCAGGGACCTGGAAGGACAGTGAGTGAATTCTCCTTGTGCTATATTGTGCTTAAAAAAGACATTTTTTCTAGGGACAGAAAACTGTAGGTAGGGAGAGTGTCAGTTTCTTTCACTGTGCAAGTCCTTGTTTCCAGGGACCTGGAAGGACAGTGAGTGAATTCTCCTTGTGCTATATTGTGCTTAAAAAAAACATTTTTTCTAGGGACAGAAAACTGTAGGTAGGGAGAGTGTCAGTTTCTTTCACTGTGCAAGTCCTTGTTTCTAGGGACTGGGAAGGACAGTGAGTGAATTCTCCTTGTGCTATAGTGTGCTTAAAAAAAACATTTTTTCTAGGGACAGAAAACTGTAGGTAGGGAGAGTGTCAGTTTCTTTCACTGTGCAAGTCCTTGTTTCTAGGGACTGGGAAGGACAGTGAGTGAATTCTCCTTGTGCTATATTGTGCTTAAAAAAAACATTTTTTTCTAGGGACAGAAAACTGTAGGTAGGGAGAGTGTCAGTTTCTTTCACTGTGCAAGTCCTTGTTTCTAGGGACTGGGAAGGACAGTGAGTGAATTCTCCTTGTGCTATAGTGTGCTTAAAAAAAACATTTTTTCTAGGGACAGAAAACTGTAGGTAGGGAGAGTGTCAGTTTCTTTCACTGTGCAAGTCCTTGTTTCTAGGGACTGGGAAGGACAGTGAGTGAATTCTCCTTGTGCTATATTGTGCTTAAAAAAAACATTTTTTCTAGGGACAGAAAACTGTAGGTAGGGAGAGTGTCAGTTTCTTTCACTGTGCAAGTCCTTGTTTCTAGGGACTGGGAAGGACAGTGAGTGAATTCTCCTTGTGCTATAGTGTGCTTTAAAAAAACATTTTTTCTAGGGACAGAAAACTGTAGGTAGGGAGAGTGTCAGTTTCTTTCACTGTGCAAGTCCTTGTTTCTAGGGACTGGGAAGGACAGTGAGTGAATTCTCCTTGTGCTATAGTGTGCTTAAAAAAAACATTTTTTCTAGGGACAGAAAACTGTAGGTAGGGAGAGTGTCAGTTTCTTTCACTGTGCAAGTCCTTGTTTCTAGGGACCTGGAAGGACAGTGAGTGAATTCTCCTTGTGCTATATTGTGCTTAAAAAAAACATGTTTTCTAGGGACAGAAAACTGTAGGTAGGGAGAGTGTCAGTTTCTTTCACTGTGCAAGTCCTTGTTTCTAGGGACCTGGAAGGACAGTGAGTGAATTCTCCTTGTGCTATATTGTGCTTAAAAAAAACATTTTTTCTAGGGACAGAAAACTGTAGGTAGGGAGAGTGTCAGTTTCTTTCACTGTGCAAGTCCTTGTTTCCAGGGACCTGGAAGGACAGTGAGTGAATTCTCCTTGTGCTATATTGTGCTTAAAAAAAACATTTTTTCTAGGGACAGAAAACTGTAGGTAGGGAGAGTGTCAGTTTCTTTCACTGTGCAAGTCCTTGTTTCCAGGGACCTGGAAGGACAGTGAGTGAATTCTCCTTGTGCTATATTGTGCTTAAAAAATACATTTTTTCTAGGGACAGAAAACTGTAGGTAGGGAGAGTGTCAGTTTCTTTCACTGTGCAAGTCCTTGTTTCTAGGGACTGGGAAGGACAGTGAGTGAATTCTCCTTGTGCTATATTGTGCTTAAAAAAAACATTTTTTCTAGGGACAGAAAACTGTAGGTAGGGAGAGTGTCAGTTTCTTTCACTGTGCAAGTCCTTGTTTCTAGGGACTGGGAAGGACAGTGAGTGAATTCTCCTTGTGCTATAGTGTGCTTAAAAAAAACATTTTTTCTAGGGACAGAAAACTGTAGGTAGGGAGAGTGTCAGTTTCTTTCACTGTGCAAGTCCTTGTTTCTAGGGACTGGGAAGGACAGTGAGTGAATTCTCCTTGTGCTATAGTGTGCTTAAAAAAAACATTTTTTCTAGGGACAGAAAACTGTAGGTAGGGAGAGTGTCAGTTTCTTTCACTGTGCAAGTCCTTGTTTCTAGGGACCTGGAAGGACAGTGAGTGAATTCTCCTTGTGCTATATTGTGCTTAAAAAAAACATTTTTTCTAGGGACAGAAAACTGTAGGTAGGGAGAGTGTCAGTTTCTTTCACTGTGCAAGTCCTTGTTTCCAGGGACCTGGAAGGACAGTGAGTGAATTCTCCTTGTGCTATATTGTGCTTAAAAAAAACATTTTTTCTAGGGACAGAAAACTGTAGGTAGGGAGAGTGTCAGTTTCTTTCACTGTGCAAGTCCTTGTTTCTAGGGACCTGGAAGGACAGTGAGTGAATTCTTCTTGTGCTATATTGTGCTTAAAAAAAACATTTTTTCTAGGGACAGAAAACTGTAGGTAGGGAGAGTGTCAGTTTCTTTCACTGTGCAAGTCCTTGTTTCTAGGGACCTGGAAGGACAGTGAGTGAATTCTCCTTGTGCTATATTGTGCTTAAAAAAAACATTTTTTCTAGGGACAGAAAACTGTAGGTAGGGAGAGTGTCAGTTTCTTTCACTGTGCAAGTCCTTGTTTCCAGGGACCTGGAAGGACAGTGAGTGAATTCTCCTTGTGCTATATTGTGCTTAAAAAAAACATTTTTTCTAGGGACAGAAAACTGTAGGTAGGGAGAGTGTCAGTTTCTTTCACTGTGCAAGTCCTTGTTTCCAGGAACCTGGAAGGACAGTGAGTGAATTCTCCTTGTGCTATATTGTGCTTAAAAAAAACATTTTTTCTAGGGACAGAAAACTGTAGGTAGGGAGAGTGTCAGTTTCTTTCACTGTGCAAGTCCTTGTTTCTAGGGACTGGGAAGGACAGTGAGTGAATTCTCCTTGTGCTATAGTGTGCTTAAAAAAAACATTTTTTCTAGGGACAGAAAACTGTAGGTAGGGAGAGTGTCAGTTTATTTCACTGTGCAAGTCCTTGTTTCTAGGGACTGGGAAGGACAGTGAGTGAATTCTCCTTGTGCTATAGTGTGCTTAAAAAAAAACATTTTTTCCAGGGACAGAAAACTGTAGGTAGGGAGAGTGTCAGTTTCTTTCACTGTGCAAGTCCTTGTTTCTAGGGACCTGGAAGGACAGTGAGTGAATTCTCCTTGTGCTATATTGTGCTTAAAAAAAACATTTTTTCTAGGGACAGAAAACTGTAGGTAGGGAGAGTGTCAGTTTCTTTCACTGTGCAAGTCCTTGTTTCCAGGGACCTGGAAGGACAGTGAGTGAATTCTCCTTGTGCTATATTGTGCTTAAAAAAAACATTTTTTCTAGGGACAGAAAACTGTAGGTAGGGAGAGTGTCAGTTTCTTTCACTGTGCAAGTCCTTGTTTCTAGGGACCTGGAAGGACAGTGAGTGAATTCTCCTTGTGCTATATTGTGCTTAAAAAAAAACATTTTTTCTAGGGACAGAAAACTGTAGGTAGGGAGAGTGTCAGTTTCTTTCACTGTGCAAGTCCTTGTTTCTAGGGACCTGGAAGGACAGTGAGTGAATTCTCCTTGTGCTATATTGTGCTTAAAAAAAACATTTTTTCTAGGGACAGAAAACTGTAGGTAGGGAGAGTGTCAGTTTCTTTCACTGTGCAAGTCCTTGTTTCAAGGGACAGAGAAGGACACCTGAAGGTAGCCCTTATTGCTTTTTTCCCATCTCCCTGCAGGCCATCTATTAGAATGTCTGGAAGGCAAACAAGGAGAGGCAGACAGTCAGGAGGCAATAAAAGAGGGCAAGCAGGCTCTGTGTCTGCGGGCAACAGTGCTGGTCGTGGACGCGGTGCATTGTCATCAGCACATGGCCATGGGACACGCTTGTCCTTCTTTTCCGCAGCTGGACATGTTGAGCCACATCATGCCGAAGACTTGGTAGAGTGGATGACCAAGCCCTCCTCCTCCTCCTCATCCTCTCTCACCCAGGCTCAGGGTACTGGCAAAGCAGCTGCCAAAGCGTCCTCTTCCCTGGTATCAATGTCAGACTCATCATCAGTCACTCCTTCCCTAGACCCACCATGTCCTCCTCCTGAGGAGTCCCCCGAACTGTTTGAGCACAGTGTTGGGTACATGCTCCAGGAGGATGCCCAGCGTTTCGAAGGGTCTGATGATGAAACCCAGCTACAGGAAGGCAGTAGGGTGAGAGCAGACAGAGGGGATGCTCAAGAAGGACACCAATCTGGCAGTCATGTTCCAGCAGCTGCAGCATACTGCCAGATTGGCTCCAGTGATGAGGAGGGAGGGGATGATGAGGTCACTGACTCCACGTGGGTGCCTAATAGGAGAGAGGAGGAGGAGGATGAGGAGGAGGCACATCTCCAACGAGACAGGATGCCCTTTGGTGGCCAGCGTAAGGGCAGTACACCGACGGAATCACACCGCAGAGCTCCGCCTGTGCAGGGCGCTGCCTCTGCCCGTCATTCAAAAAGTTCCTTGGTGTGGGCCTTTTTTGAGGCTAGTGCATCAGATCGCACAGCTGCTGTTTGCAACATATGTCTCAAGCGTATATCGCGTGGCCAAAACATCAGCCGCTTGGGTACCACATGCCTGACCAGACATATGTTGACCTGCCATGCAGCTCGTTGGCAAGCCTACCTCAAAGACCCACACCAAAGAACAAAGCGGACCTCTCCTTGCACCGCATCAGCTGGGATCTCCAACCCCACTATAACTTCAGTCCTCTCTGAAACATGCACTGAGAGGAATGAAGGTGTAGAATTAGGTGTGTCACAGCCAAGTACTTGCGGCCACTCTGCTAGCAGTACACCGACGTCCGATTCTAGCAGGCAAATTTCCCTGCCCCAGCTGCTGGACCGTCGAAAGAAGTTCACTCCCAGCCATCCACATGCCCAGCGGTTGAATGCTAGCTTGGCTAAATTGCTAGCGCTTCAACTGCTGCCTTTTCAGTTGGTAGACTCGGCCCCCTTCCGTGAGTTTGTGCAATGTGCGGTTCCTCAGTGGCAGGTTCCCAAACGCCACTTTTTCTCACGGAAGGCTATTCCGGCTCTCTACCGGCATGTGGAAGGCAATGTCTTGGCCTCGCTGGACAGGGCGGTCAGCGGTAAGGTGCATATTACCGCTGACTCATGGTCCAGCAGGCATGGACAGGGACGTTACCTTTCTTTCACGGCCCATTGGGTCACTCTTTTGGCAGCTGGGAAGGATGCAGGACAAGGTGCAGTAGTGTTGGAGGTTGTCCCACCGCCACGCCTCCAAAATGCTACTACTGGTTGTGACACACCTCTCTCCTCCACCCCCTCCTCTTCTTCTTCCTCCATGGCCTCTTCCTGTGGTTTGTCCTATGAACCAGCGGTGCTCCGTAGCCGTTCACGGGGCTACGCAAGTATGCAGGCAAAAAGATGCCATGCCGTGCTTGCGCTGGTGTGTTTGGGGGACAGAAGCCACACTGGGGCAGAGGTCCTGTCTGCTCTGCAGGGCCAGGCCGAGAGGTGGTTGACGCCACGCCAGCTTAAGCCAGGAATGGTGGTTTGCGACAATGGCACCAACCTCCTCTCCGCCCTCCGACAGGGACAACTGACCCATGTGCCCTGTGTGGCTCACGTCCTTAACCTGGTGGTGCAGCGGTTCTTGGGCAGGTACCCGGGCTTACAGGATGTCCTGAGGCAGGCCAGGAAAGTCTGTGTGCATTTCCGCAGATCTTATAATGCCAGTGCTCGCCTGGCTGAGCTGCAAAAGGAGTTGAACCTGCCCAAGAACCGCCTTATATGTGACATGCCCACCAGGTGGAACTCAACGTTGGCCATGCTGCAGCGGCTGCACACGCAGCAGAGGGCCATCAATGAGTACCTGTGCGACTACGGCACCAGGACAGGGTCAGGGGAGCTTGGTTTTTTTTCACCACGCCAGTGGGGCATGATCAGGGATGCATGCACTGTCCTGGCACCATTTGAGGAGGCCACGAGGATGGTGAGCAGTGACAGTGCATGCATCAGTGACACTGTACCTCTTGTCCACCTGTTGGATCACACGCTGCGTGGAATAACGGACAGGGCACTTGAGGCAGAACAGAGGCAGGAAGAGGAGGACTTCCTTGCCTCTCAAGGCCCCCTTTACCCAGACAGTGTTCCTTCTGTCCCACCCATCGCACAGGAAGAGGAAGAGGAGGAGGAGGAGGAGGAGGATTGTGTCAGCATGGAGGTGGAGGCTGGCACTCAGCATCACCAGCAGCAGTCTTTTAGGGATGATTTACAGTCCCAAGAAACCAGTGGACTTGTACGTGGCTGGGAGGAGGTGACTGCGGATCATGTCGTCCTTAGTGACCCAGAGGACTCCGGAGCGAATGCCTCAGCAAACCTACGCTGCATGGCCTCCCTGATCCTGCAAAGTCTGCGGAAGGATCCTCGTATTCTTCGGATCAAGGAGAGGGACCATTACTGGCTGGCCACTCTCCTTGATCCACGGTACAAGGGTAAGGTTGCGGACCTTATGTTACCGTCGCAGAGGGAGCAGAGGATGAGACAACTCCGGGAGGCCTTGCAGAAAGGTCTGTGCAACGCGTTCCCAGAGACTGGGAGGTTACAAACTCCTGGTCCAGGACAACGAGTTGCTGAGGCTTCGGCCAGTCAAAGAAGGAGCGGTGGGGAAGGTGGCCGTCTGACCGATGCATTCAGACAATTCTTTAGTCCGCAGCCCCAAAGTATGATTGGTTCCAGCAACCATCGCCAGCGTCTGATAAACATGGTGCAGGAATATCTAGGGGCAAGGTCAGACTTGGACACCTTCCCCACCGAAAATCCTCTGGCTTACTGGGTCTTGAGGATGGATCACTGGCCAGAGCTTGCACAGTATGCAATTGAGCTACTGGCCTGTCCTGCATCCAGCGTTCTTTCGGAACGCACATTCAGTGCTGCTGGAGGATTTGTCACGGATCACAGGGTGCGCCTGTCCACCGACTCGGTTGATCGACTGACTTTCATCAAGATGAACCAGTCTTGGATCACCACCAGCTACCACACACCTGATGCTGATATAACAGACTAATTGATTTTAACATGTCACATCCCTTCAAGACTGATGCTGATGCTGAGTGCCTGTGCTGTTATGTTGACTGGCTATCCTCCTCCTCCGAGTCCTCAATGATACGATTGATGATGATAGCTTGGAAGATCATTTTTGTTTATGGGTGCCGCCACCAGTGGCTAAGGCCCAATTTTTCAGCCCCTGTTTTACAGGGGCGTGTACTTACAATTTTTTTAGCAATAATTTGCCATAGGGCTCATTGCTGTGCTCCAAGTACAGTATCTGTGAGGGGTTGTAGTGTTGTGCCACCAGTGCCTAAGGCCCAATTTTTCAGCCCCTGTTTAACAGGGGCGTGTCATTACAATTTTTGAAGCAATACTTTGCAACAGGGCTCATTGCTGTGCTCCAAGTACAGTATCTGTGAGGGGTTGTAGTGTTGTGCCACCAGTGCCTAAGGCCCAATTTTTCAGCCCCTGTTCAACAGGGGCATGCAATTACAATTCTTGATGTAATAATTCACAGCAGGGCCCATTCCTGCACCCACCAAGAGTAAGTCTGAGGGCTTACAGTGTTGTGGCAACGCCACCACCACCACCACCACGAAAGGCCCAATTTTTCAGCCACTGTTCAAAAGGGGCATGTAATTACAATTCTTGATCTAATAATTCACAGCAGGGCCCATTCCTGCACCCACCAAGAGTAACTCTGAGGGCTTACAGTGTTGTGGCAACACCACCACCACCACCACCACCACAAAAAGCCCAATTTTTCAGCCCCTGTTCAACAGGGGCATGCAATTACAATACTTGATCTAATAATTCACAGCAGGGCCCATTGCTGCACCCACCAAGAGTAACTGTCAGGGCTTACAGTGTTGTGGCACCAGCACCACCATCAAAGCCCCAATTTTTACTACCACTGTTCAACAATTATATGTAATTAAAATTCCTGATATAATAGTTGACAGCAGGGCGTTCCAGCACCAACCAAGAGTAACTGTGAGTGCTTACAGTGTTGTGCCAACACCAACAACTAAGGGGCCTATTTCTGCAGAGTATATACGGCAGGTCCCTACTTTCAAACATCCAACTTACAAACGACTCCTACTTGCAAACGAAAGAAGACAACAGGAAGTGAGAGGAAATCTACCCCTAGGAAGGAAAATTCTCTCCTGTAAGAATAAATATGGGAGAAAGGTGTCTCCTCTGTACTGATGCTTTATCAGCAATCCTTGTTTCAAGAAAAACACCACATTTCAAAAACAGTTGTCATTGGGACGGAAAGTGAGGTGAAATGTTCTGAACAGGGGCACAGACAGCAAAACAAATGTTACAGGGGTGATAACCCTTACCTATGTTTCCCAAAAAGTTTAAAAATAGATTTTTGGGCTGGAGCTACAGTTCAACAATGTACCTGTTCAAAATTACAAACACATTCTACATAAGAACAAACCTACAGTCCCTGTCTTGTATGCACCGCCTGTATACGGCTGTTCAGAGTATATAGGGCCTTTTTTATTTTATGTGCGGGGTTCCCCTTAATATCCATACAAGACCCAAAGGGGCTGGTAATGGGCTGGGGTAGGGGGGGGGTCATGGGGTAGCTATGCCATTTTTCTTAAAGATTTTCATCCATATTACCGGGACCAGACATTACATTAAAGCCGCAAGAAGTTTTAAATGGCTTTTTTTTCCTTTAGAAGTGTCATTTTGTGCAGGGACAGTTCTAAACACGGGAAACACGTGGCACTTCACAGGCATACTTTAGACACCCCCCAGGTACGATATTTAAAGGAATATTTGACTTTTTTTTTTCACTTTATGCATCATTAAAATGACTGCTCCCGAAAAACGACCGTTTTTAAAACTTCTTTTTGCATTGATACATGTCCCCTGGTGCAGAACCCGGGTTCCCAAACCCTTTTTAGGACAATAACATGCATAATAGTTGTTATAATTAGCACTTTAGAATTTGAACGTTCGCATCCATTGTATTTAATAGGGTTCTAATGTTCGTACGAACTTTCGGTCCGTTCGCGGGTTCTGGTGCGAACCGAACCCGGGGGTGTTCGGCTCATCACTACTCTACGGACACTGTCCACTGCTCTACTGATATACACGCATGTGTACTTGTGCTCTGGGGTGCACACCCTAATGCAATAGGCTGCGCAAACCAATGAGCTGGGCAAAAGTAGAATTGTGTATGGCCAGTTTAAAGTGGTTGTAAACCCTTTTAAAAAAAAAAAAACCTGCAAGACAAAGGCATAATGAGCTAGTATGCATAGCATATAAGCTCATTATGAATTACTTACCTTAGATCGAAGCCCCCGCAGCAGTCCTCGTCCCCCCCTCTGGCGGCCACATCTCTCCCGGGGGTTACTTCCGGGTATTACGGCTCCGGTCCTGCGATTGGCCGGAGCCGCAATGACGTCACTCCTGCACATGTGTGCAGGAGCCGCCGGTAATGGCACAGTCAATGAAACAACGGCACATATGTGCCATTGCTTCAGTTTGCCCCAGTGTGCATGTGCCGATGACATCGGCACATGCAGGGGACAGGGCATATCTCCTAAACCGTACAGGTTTAGGAGATTTCCTGGGTAGCTACAGGTAAGCTTTATTATAGGCTTACCTGTAGAAAAAAATGTGTTGTAAGGGTTTACAACCACTTTAACAGTCCAAGCATTTTATTTTGAGAATTTATTTTCCTGTCCAATACTGTATAGCAAAAAAAAATAAAACGCAGACACAGGTATATTGCCCATCATACCCCGATGTCTTTAAAAAATGTATGGACTGTAGTAATTTTTATGTTTAATTATGAATTATGAGTTCCCATTTCATATGTGAGCACAATTACAGCAAAAGCAGTAGGCATGTACATTTGTACAGTACTGTTATTACTATGCTTGTGATTGTAGGGTAAATGGCAATGTTAAGATTTGAAACTAATGTTTTATTCAATGATATTTAAACAGCCTGTGATAATAGCAGCCTTGCTTCCTCTGCTTCATAGAGCAGACAGCCTCAAATATTTTAATTCTGTAAAACTAGCAAGAGCCGCACAAAGTTCCACGCTGGATGTAACACCAGTTTTATCAGCTTTCAAGCATTAAACAGAGCAAAACAAAAATGGCAAACGCTCTGAATATTTTAAAATTATCTTTTTAAAGAAAGGTGCATATGGAAATAAATTTTCACAGAACAAACAAAATACAATGCAAAACTGTATTTAGTAAATTCTTAAATGACCATAGGCAGCATTTTTCATCAGAAAACAAAAAATAATAATAAATAAATGCTAGCCTTTCTGACACTTACTAGTCAAATTCCTCTGCACCTGAACATGAAAGAGACCCTATCACCAGACCATTTACAGTATTTAAACAAAATAATTATATATGTAGGTGTAGCGGGTGCCGCGGATTTCCCCTCCCGCTTGCTCTCCTCGCCAGTTTTCTTTTGAGAAGTGCCTGCTATCGAGAAGTGCCCGGGTCGAACTGCGCATGCGCTGTGCTTTCGCAGTACAGAGCAGTACAGAGCAGCACAGAGCAGCACAACAGCTGATTTTACGATCAGCTGTTGTGTCGGTGAGATGGCGCCTGCGCACAATAGCCGACGGAAGAATATTTTCTGTCAGATTGTGCCGCACGCTGCAGCGGTGTGTTCATGTCGATGAGGGTTTTTACATGATGGGGGCGGATTTTTAAATGATGCCCAAACAAATCTGAAAAACTTTTTAAACCTGCCCTTCAGTTGACTAAACACGCCTCGCAAGCGTCCAGGAAGAATAGCAGAATTTTTTTTGTTTTTCAGAATTGTTTGGACATCGTTAAAAATTCCGCCCCATCTTTGCAGCACTGGCCATCATTTAAAAGTCCACCCCCATCATGTAGAAATCCGCCCCTCACTGACATGAACGTGCCTCGGCAGCGCGCGGCACAATCTGACAGAAATCTTTCTACCATCGGCTATAGTGCGCAGGCGCCGTCTCACCGACACAACAGCTGATCGTAATATTAGCTGTTGTGCTGTTCCATGTGGCACATGCGCAGCTCGTCCCGGGCACTTCTTAATAGCGAGCACTTCTCGACAGAACACCGGGACACAGACATAGACAGGGCTCCGGGATGCCACTGTCTCCTTCCCCGCCTCTTGTCAGCTCGAACAGCAGAGAGATTCACAGGGGGCACAGAGCGGTTGTGCTGCAGGCTTTCTTCCCCTCCCCATGCTCGGAGCACCACCACAGCAGGAGATCGGACTATCTGTCCAAAGACAGAGCAGCGCTGAGTCAAGGGGTGAAGAAAACACGGGCTATTAGTGCATGTCCCCCACTCTCCCCCCCTTCTTCTGTCAAGCAGTGTGCGTGGAATGCAAGCAGCGAGCGTGGAAGGAGGACAGAGCGGTGCTTGCAGGGATCGCCGCCCGCTCTGTTTTCTCCTGCCTCTCCATTGGCTCCATTGTATGCAGTGATGGACCAATAAGCAGGCAAGAGGGGAGCATCATGGGACATAAAGTCCCAGAGACAATGCAGCCCATAGGATTAAATGAGGCTTAAATGTCTCCAGCATGCCCAGAAAAAAAGGGAGGGATATCCTGGAGCTTGGGAAAGGCTGAAGGAGTGAGCAGAGCAGGACATGAGACAAGAGAAGGGAAGAGAAGGCTGGGGAGAGTGAGGGGAGAGAGAGAGCCCAAGCCAAAAACAAGCTTCTGGAGTTGTGCCAGCCTGTGCACCTGAGTGAGGAGAGAGAGCCAGGCTTCTGCACAGCACTACCGAGCGAGTGCTGTCAGGAGAGAGAGAGAGGACAGGCTGAGGGACACCGGGAAAAGGAGGCTACCACACAGTCCATCATCGTTCAGCCCAGGGACCCTGCTCAGCAGCCCAGCACCATACAGCCCAGTGGAGACGACCCACACGGCTTCAGGGATCGCTTTATCACAGGTACAGGGTCGCACGCTGTTCAATCACTTTCCAAGTTTCGCTACCCACCATCTTGATCGGTTGTCATGTGGTGATATGGGGACTCACTACATCGCCAGGAGCCTGAACCAACATTTAGGATTTCCGGTTTGTCATTGCACAGAGGAATGGTGAGCGGGTGTAAACCCAACATCCTGCTTAGCACAGTACAGACACTGCATGCAGACACCTATTCCCCTTTCTAGTGTCAGAGGATGCTTGTTTGGAACTGCCTCCTTTAGCAGTTTGTCCTTACAAACCACTACCTAATGGAATATACTAGATCATTACTGTCTTAATTTTTCTTCATTGAACCTACTTTCTTTACAAAGGGCCCCAACGTTTGCTAGCAGAAGACACTAGTACTCTTCAACCCAGCACCACCTGTAATGCTACAGAACTTGGTTTACCGTACCTGTTTAATCCATTTTGGTGTTTACCTTTCAACGGTGTTCATGGCTCAGAAGGAGCTGAGAAGTTGACAACCCTTCTCTCCTCCCTCTCAGCGCCCATGCTATGGGTATATAGATTACTGTTTTTTTTATCTATACTTACTGTTGCTAAATATTGAAGGTTGTAACTTCTATTGTATTGATACTCTGCAGTGAGGTTTTACAGTGCTGTAAGTATCCACATATTTTAAATCGTGATAATATATTCAACTTCTTTATCACTACTGGTGTGTCTGTTTGTTTTCGGTAACAATCCACAACCAGGCAGACAGTATTTTCTACTTGTGTCCTTAAAAATGTTTTGCAGTGATTTTAGCTAACCAAGGTGTGCCAGAGGGGCTGAGGTAATTCTTGGAGTTGAGGCGCAGAACAGAGGACCCAAAAAATGACTAGCTGCTCCTTCGGGGGTGGCGCTACATAGGTAACATATTTTATGCATTTTCTTTGCCTGTAAAAACACACACACACAAGTTGATAACTCCTAATGACAATACAAATATGAGTCACCAGTCATTAGTGGGATGAGGCATGGACAAAAGCAGTTCAAAATAGGTAATCCATACAATCTTTGCAGCTCAGCCACGAGAACACTTGGGAAGTCTCAAAACAGTTTCAAAACAAAATAACAAGCTAAGAGCACTGCATAGTGCAAGTAAAACAATTTATCACCAAGAAAAAAAAACCTGAGGATTGGACTCACAAATGCTGAGGGTTGTCATCACAGAGCAGGGTTCACAGCATGGACCAGTGTATACAGACTTAAATCACTTTTACTTACTGGGAGTAATGCTTTCACCCCTCTGAAAATCTTCCAATGGGGACATTAGTTCTGGTGACCTGGGGGGCGCAAAGGGATTCTCTTAATTTGCAGGGATTTCGTCTCACTTCCTGTTTTGGCTATGGCTAATAATCCATAAAGATGATCCGCACAACCGCTTATACTGTAAAATCTTTATTTTATTCAGGAAGCCACAGTTTACAGTACGCAAATGCAGTCAGTTGACGCGTTTTCAGCCTACACGGCTTTAATCATAACTAAGATAAGACATTAAACTTTGAAATATATAGTGGCTAAGATAACCTATTAATTGGATTAATTGATGGATATAATTGCAAAAATCTGAAACAGCTGATGCAATAGCAGAGGAGCCAATATAGACACCACTATACTTCACCTCCATCCAGGGTGGAGACACTCTAAGCCAGGAAGTGTGCTACTGGCTGGATCAACAGGTGAAATTAGGTTTAAAAAAAGCCTAAAAAAAAAGAAAACAAATGCAGCCACCACATGTACGGATTGGTAAACTGCGGTATAATAATTTTTGTTTTGGCATTTACAGTATAACCACTTTAAGCTGTTTTCTCTCTTTTGCATAATGAAATGCTAGAGGTATAAACTGTGGGGAAACCAACCTTACTTCTTGTTACCAGCATTCGCAAAGTGTCAATTGTTGTATAAGGCTACTTTTAGGAATTGTAGATCTTTTTTTTTCTAAGTACTAAGCAAAGAAGTTTTACTGATATCAAGATTATGTTGATTACAAAATGTATTATTCAGTGGATATTTAAGAAGCCTTATGTAAGATGATAATAGTGCAAGTGTGATAGGTGCACACATTATCTTCATACTAAAGTGATACTGTATGTCAATTTTTCTAACATACCGTTTTCGATTTTATTTCCTGTAGCTTCTATGAGGCTGGTATAACATTGGTCCAAAGTGAACTTTAAAGCCCAACTCCAAGATATTAGCAACCAACCCCGCCCCCTTTTAACTAACTGCTTGTATGAAAAAAAAATCTACAAATGCCTATTTTTACTTAACCAAAGCCAAGGTCATATGACAATCCTTCTCTCTTCTTCTCTTTGGGTGTCCACTTCACTGCCTGAAAAACATGGTCACCTTTGAGTTGATTTACTAAAGGCAAATAGACTGTGCACTTTGCAAAGTGCAGTTGCACTCTGAAAGAGCAGTTGCCCCAAAGCTTAGTAAATGAGGGAAAGCTCTGCTGACTTCCATCATCCAATCAAGTGCAAACAAAAATGCTATTTTTTAAAATTTTCTTTGCATGTGATTGGGTATTCCTTGCAAAGTGAAGCTTTACCTAATTTACTAAGCTCTGGAGCAACTGCACTTGCCGAATGCAACTGTACTTTGCAAAGAGCACATCCTATTTGCCTTTATTAAATCAACTCCTTTGTTTAAGTGGAGGCAAACACTTGCAGGTGCCTGGTATTCTCTCATGTGCCCAAGAAGATAATGATAAAGGAAAAATTCCCGGTCCTCAGAGCAGGGAATTAGCTTGGCTCATAGAGCTAACAGTGACTTTGACATTACACTGCAGGATAGCTTAGGAAGAAGAGTTTGGAATCAAGACTGAGGAGTAAGATAATTAAAGGGGCGTTCCACCCAAAAGTGGAAGCTCTGCTTATCTGCCTTCTCCCCCCCTCTCCGGTGCCACATTTGCCACCTTTCGGGGGGAAGGGGGGAGCAGGTGCTTGCTTTTGGCAGATACCTGTCTCCTCTTTCACTGAGACCTCACCGCAGCAAGATCACTGGGAAGTTCGGCCCCCTCCTCTTTCCCCCGCCGCTAAAACATTCAGAATGCGCAGCGCGCTTCGCAAATGTGCAGCAGGGAACCGGCTGTGAAGCTGAAAGGCGAAGCTGAAGCCAAAAGGTTTGCCTTACCACAAATGGTGGCGGCAGCACCTGAGAGCAGATGTGAACATCGCTGGATTGCAGGACAGGTAAGTGTCCTAGTATTAAAAGTCAGCAGCTACAGTATGTGTAGCTGCTGACTTTAAATTCTTTGCTGGGGGGGGGGGGCAAACTCCACTTTAATACACAATGCACTATCCCTGTCCCTGTTGAACCGGCCAAGTTTTGATCCATCTATGGACAACTTTGGGGTGTTTCCTCCATCTACAGAGAAGCAATGGAGACACCCTTGTACAGCAGCACTTTCCAGAGAAGATAATGTTAGATGTGCTAGTAGATTTAGGTGGACTTTACTAAGTCACTAAAAAACGTAGGTTTAATTCCAGCAAAAACGTTTTAAGCAGTTACAGAAACTGTTTTTTTTTCCTTTTTCGGATAAAGATTTTACTTGAATGTAAACATTTCTGACCATTGTAAGCACCTCTATCAGTTAAATGGTTTGTCTCAACACTCTAACTTCCACTTTTTCTGCACAGCTTGGTCTGTAACCCTTTGACTCTGGCATAACACATACTGTATATGTGGCATCATGGAAGTGGGCCTTCTTCTGAGGCGCCACATATATGTGTACTGGCATTTGCGCTATAAGTGCGTTCCATAGCTGTTTTTCTCCTAGCCATTAGAGATTTTTTTATTATTATCATTATTATTAATAATAATTAAATAATAGTAACAATAATAATAAAATAAAGATAAGATAGATCAGGGCTTATTCTAGGTTAGCGCAAGGGTCAAAGATCAAAGCTCAGTATGTATCATGTCGTGCTTATGAGGATAATTTTCCTGCATGGTATTTATGATTGAGTAATTTTTAAACGGTAATATTTTTAAGATACAGAATCAATCGCTTTGACCACAGTCTAAAATTATGAAATTTAATCACGAGACATGTAATCATACAAAATAGTTATATATAGATTGGTTGACAAAAACAAACATTACATAAATTGAAAATAATGATTGTGCTTCATAAAATCTTGAATATCAATTGAAACACCCACTAAATGGGAGTGTAGTACCTTTGAAATGACACAGCAATTATAAACTTCCCTGTAGAATCAATAACCTTGTAAAAATGACAATAAGACAAAACGTCTGTTTTTTACAATTTCAACCGTTACTATACTGCAGGTAAGTAAGTGGTTAACAACGTGAAATAAAATTAGACGTTTGTTATATTAATAGAATGGAAACTAAAAAATTAAATATTGTAAATTTTAAGCTTAGAGAAAAATCTACAAGGCGGTTACTGATTCGAGGGAAATAGTTATCCAACTGTATAATAATCAATATGTAAATATTTAAGAAAACACAAATCAATATAAGGTAAACATCAACACGACATAATTAGCCGTTCCAAAATGACTACTGGTCTGAATTGCTGGCTACCAGAGTTTTTAGAATGGCTGCCGTGGCTTTCATGATGGTTACTCTTAAAGAGGAATTACTTCTTGCGACCTCCGAGTTCCAAAGCATAAGGTGTCCAGGAATCTTCATGAATGTAGAGCAGGGATATGCAATTAGCGGACCTCCAGCTGTTTCAGAACTACACGCACCATATGGCATAGCAAGACAATGACTGTCTCAAGCATGACACCCAGAGGCAGAGATATGATGGGACTTGTAGTTTTGCAACAGCTGGAGGTCCGCTGATTGCAGATCCCTGATGTAGAGGTATGAGTTGATGAATGGGGTGTGTGCGTCTGCATGTCTGATTGAGTGTGTGATTGAGTGTCCTCTCATGGCATCTATTCTCATCCTAAATACCATGTTAGACAAAAGGATCATGAAAATTATAATAAGCTCAGCCCAAAAGGTATGACTTCTTTTCCATTAGTTGAAAAAAAATCGAATGATTAACTTTTGTGAATTCAGATAATATCACCTTCAACCACTAGGCATGTCTGAGAGCAGAAAGACGTGTTCTGAACTATCTGTTAAATAATATGTTCTATTTTCATAATGTGTATCTATTTGTATATTGGTGCTGATCAATATATATATATATATATATATATATATATATATATATATATATATATATATATATTATTCAGGGACCCTGGTAACCGGTACAATATACAATATACAATACACTCAGTATAATTTTGATTCTTCAATATCACATAAAATTATTATCTATATGGATAAATGTATAATTCTTGTATATCCTATGAATACTTATTTATCTAGGAAAAACGCATGCTATATGTATATTCTTATGTAGACATGGTCAGAATGTATATGTCTTTCATAACAATGATTGGTATCTTAAAACAATTCTTACTTCTAATTTGTTCTACATCAAAATATTATATTTTTACCTTATGACAGAATTATCATTGAGTCAGTAGACACTAAAATCATAATTGTATCTATGACCAGGAATATAATATATAATTTGAATGACTTATATTCATATGTAGTTTAAAATATCACTGAGTAGACAGAACTCAAATGTCTTCCTAAAGTGTTTGAAATGAACTTTGGACAGACTCAATGAATATTTAGATGGAGTTTAGCTGTATAAAAAATTCCTAGAGTCTAAACAATGGGTTCCATTAGATATCTGCATAGATGGTACGATTTTCAATAAACGATTGTCCTAAACATATAACCAAAATGTAATAATTCCTTTTAGGAATATTAGGCACATTATGATATTCATTATAGAATGTCCATAGACTATAGGTGATGTATTTGAATTCCTACATAAGTAGACAAACCTGATATCTATTAACTCTTGTCTAATTTACAATTCTTAGATGTGTCCAGCTGGGTAAATCCCCCACAATTTTCTTGTAAGACATTGTTTGATAGTTGCTCGTCTCACCTGGGAAACTAATGGCATTTGCTTTGTCTTTTGAGAACAATTCATTTAGGTATATGAGTAATCGTTTATTGCAGTGGTGTGCCTCTCTTTATCTACCCTCCAAGGACATTTAAATATCTTTTGGTTTCTGCTTCACAATTAGTTTGGTTGAGTGTAATCTAGGATGGTGGATCCATTTAAAATTGGGAAATGTATGAAGTCATGGTGACCTTTAGTTCACCACTGTGTTAAGGCCTAACCAACTTTACATCTCCACCTGAAGTTTATAAAATGTATTATTTCTTCATCATAATTACAACAATTAAGTAGGATTTAAAAAAAAAAACATTTTAAAAAAACTGCTGTCAGTGTGTTTAAGTAATGAGACTGTATAAAATGATGTGAAGATTAAAAATATGCAATATTTCCATACACTTATAGTGACACATGTGTAAACACATAAATGATAAACTCAATAAAGTCCACAATGTGATGAATATAAAAAAGCAGAAACACAAAGTCCACAGATGAAAACTGGGATATTTGTATTAATCCAGGTAAGTGGGTGACCTCCTTAAGACATCAGTAGCAGTACAAGCGAGAAGAGTAAATAATCGGAGATAGACACCACCAACATTGAGAAGGCTTACCAGAACTATCGGACTCAAAAGGACATATGCCCGATGAGTCATCAAGGATGATGGTGAAAACACACCAGTAGATAGGAACATCCACGTCTGCAGCCACTGGCACGAGTGAATGATGATCACACTGTCCTTTGGTAGAGTGGATGACCAAGCCGTCCTCCTCATCCTCTCTCACCCAGGCTCAGGGTACTTTGTCTGGCAAAGCAGCTGCCAAAGCAGCCTCTTCCCTCGGCTCAATGGCATCAGTCACTCCTTCCCTAGCCCCACCATGTCCTCCTGAGGAGTCCCCCGAACTGTTTGACCACAGTGTTGGGTACATGCTCCAGGAGGATGCCCAGCGTTTTGAAGGCTCCGATAAAGGAACCCAGCTGGAGGAAGGCAGTAACGTGAGCTCAGAGAGAGGGGGTAGTAACGTGAGCCCAGAGAGAGGGGGTGCCCAACAAGGTCAGCTATCTGGCAGTCATGTTCCCCCAGCTGCAGCATACTGCCAGATTGGCTCCAGTGATGGGAAGGGAGGGGATGATGAGGTCACTGACTCCACGTGGGTGCCTGATAGGAGAGATGAGGAGGAGGAGGAGGAGGAGGAGGCACATCTCCAATGAGGCAGGATGCCCTCCAGGGGCCAGCTTAACCACTTCCCGCCCCGTCAATAGGAGATTGACGTCCGGGAAGTGGTTGCATTATCCACACTGGACGACTATTGACGTCCTGCAGGATAATGCCTTGCGTGCGCCCGCGGGGGCACGCAGCGTGGTGATCGGGGACGGCGTGTGTCCTTCGGACACAGCGCTTCCCTGATCACGGTAAACAGCCAGTGAAATTGGCTGTTTACCATGTGATCGGCTGTGTCAATGTCACAGCCGATCACATGTCACAACAAACTCGGAGCGCGCCACCAGAGGTTTGCAGAGCGGGGATCGGGGAAGGCGAGTGTCCCTTGGACACAGCGCGTCCCCGATCAGGGTAAACAGCCAGTGAAATTGGCTGTTTACCACGTGACCGGCTGTGTCCAATCACAGCCGGTCACAAATGTAAACAAACAGGAGTTACTACCTGATCCCTGCTCTCTCCTCACACCGATCTGTGAGGAGAGAGCAGAGATCAGTAAGTGAGATCAGTGTAGTTTGTCTACAGTTTACTGTGCACAACACGGCCCCCCCCAATAAAGAGGACCTGTCACACAGCCCAGCACATCAATCAGCCCATCTGTCAATCAGCCCATCTGTCAATCAATCAGCCCATCTGTCAAGAAATCAATCAGCCCATCTGTCACAGGCCCACCTCCATCGGTACCGCCATTGGTACCGCCACACAGGCTACCAGTACCGCCACCGGTACCACTACCAGTACCGTCATCAGGTACTTCCAGGCCCGCTACCAGTATCGCCACTAGTGCCGCCATCGGTACCACCACCCGTACCACCGTCGGTAGTGCCACCACCACCTGTACCACCACCTGTACCGCCATCGGTACCTGCACCACCCGTATCGCTATCGGTACCACCACCAGCTGTACCACCATCGGTACCACCGCCACCTGTACCGCCATCGGTACTGCCACCACCACCACCTGTACCACCACCACCTGTACCGCCATCGGTACCACCACCACCCGTACCGCCACCTGTACCGCCATCGGTAACACCACCACCCGTACCGCCATCGGTACCACCACCACCTGTACCGCCATCGGTACCACCACCACCCGTACCGCCACCTGTACCGCCATCGGTACCGCCACCACCACCAACCGTACCGCCATCAGTACCACCACCACCACCACCCGTACCGCCATCAGTACCACCACCACCTGTACCGCCATTGGTACCACCACCACCCATACCACCATCGGTGCCACCACACAGGCCCACCACTAATACCTCTATCGGTACCACCACACAGACCGCCACCATTACCACCAGCAGTACCATTACACAGGCCAACCAATAAGCACTGCCATAATGTCCCAAAGGGTTTACACACCTGAGGAGGCATATGTCATTCTTGCCATGTCGGATGAGGAGAGCAGCGGGGAGCTCCCATTATCCGATTCTGGTTCGGAATACGAGCCAGTGGAGGATAGTGGCTCAGAGTCTGAGTCCCCGGAGGAAACCATCCCTCCCAAAAGAATGTGATCAGGACCAAGATCAGGACCAAGATCAGGAGAACTGCCCACCACCAGCAGCGCCATACCCCAGGAAGAGGAGCCCAGTACAAGTAATGGAAATACACGCCCAACCAGAAGAATCCAGCCCCAGTCCTACCTTCCCAATGCCCTGGCAAACCCCTTATGGTTGCCTGCCAACTCAAGATCCGCTATCATCCCTCCTTTCACCGCACAGCCAGGTGTGCAGCCCGACACTACACATTTTTCTAAATTTGATTATTTTTGTTTATTTTTCCCACAAGATTTGCTGCAGAATATAGTGGATCAAACTAATCTGTATGCATCCCAATTTATTGCTGCCAACCCCAATTCTTCCTACGCCCGCATGTTCCAGTGGCAGCGTCTAACATTGGACGAATTTAAATTGTTTTTGGGCCTTATGTTCAATATGGGGCTTACAAAAAAGAACGAAGTCCATGCATATTGGTCCAAACGCCCCATCCAACACATGCCCATATATTCCGCTGTCATGTCTAGGAAAAGATACGACATGATCATGTGTTTTCTCCACTTCAATGACAATTCACAGTGCCCTCCCCAAGATCATCCCAACTACGACAAATTGTACAAGATACGCCCCCTAATCAATGTCTTTTCCCAGCGATTTCAAGAAGTTTTCATCCCAGACCAAAAAATTTGTGTGGACGAGTCCCTCATACATTTCACTGACCGACTGCAGTTCAAGCAGTATATACCAAGCAAGAGAGCCAGGTATGGGTTAAAATTAAATAAATTATGTGATCGAGCCACTGGATACGTCATCACATTCAGGATCTATGAAGGCAAAGACTCTCAGCTCCAGCCCCGTGATTGCCCCACATATATTGGAACCAGTGGGAAAATTGTCTGGGAGTTGGCATACCCCCTGTTCGGAAAAGGTTACCATTTATATGTTGACAATTACTATACCAGCCTGCCCCTTTTTCGCCACCTTTACAGTAAGCAAACCCGGCCTGCGGTACCTTAAAAAAAAAACGGAAGGGATTCCCACGAATTTTATTGACCAAAAAATTGCGACCTGGAGAATCGGCATTCATAAGGAAAGAGGAGGTGTTGGCCATGAAGTGGAGGGACAAGAAAGATGTCCACATCCTCTCTACAATCCACAATGACACCGTGGTGGAGATCCAAAGAAGACGCGGCCCCATTGTAAAGCCTGAATGTGTCCGCAACTACAATTTGTACATGGGGGGGTGGATTTAAATGACCAGATGCTACAGCCCTACTTATCAACCAGAAAGTCCTGTTATTGGCACAAGAAAGTTGCGTTTCTCCTGTTTCACATGGCCCTTTTTAATTTGTTTGTCTGCTATCAAAAAGCAACTCAAAATCAACAACTCCCCTACCTCCATTATATCGAAGATATCATCGATGCCCTCATTTACCAACAAGATCCCGCCCCAGGAAGCATTCGCTCTGATAGTGTGAGTCGGCTTCACGAGCGACACTATCCCTTTAGCATCCCCCCCACAGAATCTGGAAGAAGACGCCAAAAGAAATGCTGTGTATGCAGCAGAGGAGGAGTAAGAAAAGACACCACCTATTATTGTCCCGATTGTCCCTCCCAACCTGGCCTGTGCATCGGAAATTGCTTCAAAAATTATCATACATCCATTAGTTCCCCTTATTATTAACAGACTGCCATTTCCCCATTTGCCTGCTACCATGTTACGAACTACCTTCCATGTTAATTAACTGACCCTGGCCTGTTTACCGACGATGTCTTTGCTTGCCGATATAAACCACGTTTCTGACCTCCACGTGCACCAACCTCAGCCTGTTTACCGACGATGCCTCTGCCTGCCGATTTAAACCACGTTTCTGAATTCCACGTGTACCGACCTTGGCCTGTTAATCGACCATGTTTTTGCCTGCCACTTGGACTGATCTTTTGGCCATCTACTTTTAGTACACAGGGGTCTCACATATGTGAGGGGCTTCAGAATAGCGTTCTGAGTAGAGAAAACCAGTTTTTCGTTTTCTGTGCTCCAAGAACAGGGTCTGGTTGCCCGGAGGCTTCAAAGCGATTTGGGTGGGAGAAGCCTCTACCCCTGTCCCCCTGGCCCAAAGCTTGATGGTCCTTCCTGCTGCCTGGACCAATACTTTGGCTGTGCTGACCATATTACTGCCTGTAATGACCCATGACATTGTGGACCATGTTTCTTCCTGCTGCTTGGACCAATACTTTGGCTGTGTTGACCTGCCTGCCTGCTGCCTCTACTGACTTTGGACAGTATTTCTGTGGGGACACCTCTGCCTGCTACCTGGACCTGTGATTTGGCTGTGCTTTGGCTGTGCTGACAGTATCTCTGCTGGTACGAACTATGGACAGTATTCCTGCCTACTGCCTGGATGATTGCTTTTGCTGACCTCATCCCTGCCTGCTGCCTGGACCGATGCTCTCCTCTGTGGACCACTGCACTTCTAAAACCACAGGTAATCTTTTGTTATTTGGTATGCACCTGCTATGTGTTAGATATATGAAGGGCCTTCAAAAATGTGATCGGTAGTCAGAAAATGATATGTGCAATTAATGCTGCTAGAATGCCTGGAGGTGCTACTTGGATGTTGGGCCCCTGTATGTGGCCAGGCTGTATAAAAGTCTCAAACATGTGGTATCACCATACTCAGGAGGAGTAGCAGAATGCATTTTGGGGTGTAATTTTTTTGCTATGTACATGCTATGTGTTAGAAACATCTTATAAATGGACAACTTTGTGTAAAAAAAAAATGCATTTAAATTTTTTCCCACATTTTCCAAAACCTTCTGGAAAAAAATGAACCGTTCAAAAGGCTCATTATGCCTCATAGATTATACGTTGGGGTGTGTGCTTTCCAAAATGGGGTCATTTTGTGAAAAATTCCATTGTCCTGGTGCTCCAGGGCCTTCAAAAATGTGATCGGTAGTCAGAAAATGATATGTGCAATTAATGCTGCTAGAATGCCTGGAGGTGCTACTTGGATGTTGGGCCCCTGTATGTGGCCAGGCTGTGTAAAAGTCTCAAACATGTGGTATCGCCATACTCAGGAGGAGTAGCGGAATGCCTTTTGGGGTGTCATTTTTGCTATGTATATGCTATGTGTTAGAAATATCTAATAAATGGACAACTTTGTGTAAAAAAAATGCATTTAAATTTTTTCTCCATATTTTCCAAAACCTTCTGGAAAAAAATGAACCGTTCAAAAGACTCATAATGCTTCATAGATTATACGTTGGGGTGTGTGCTTTCCAAAATGGGGTCATTTTGTGGAAAATTCCATTGTCCTGGTGCTCCATGGCCATCAAAATTGTAATAGGTGGTTGAGAAAGGATATGTGCGATTTATGCTTGTAGAACGCCTGAAAGTGCTACTTCAATGTTGGGCCTCTGTATACGGCCAGGCTGTGTAAAAGTCTCACACATGTGGTATCGCCATACTCAGGAGGAGTAGCGGAATGCATTTTGGGGTGTAATTTTTGCTATGTATATGCTATGCGTTAGAAATAGCTTATAAATTGACAACTTTGTGTAAAAAAAAATGCATTTTCATTTTTTCTCCACATTTTCCAAAACCTTCTGGAAAAAAATGAACTGTTCAAAAGACTCATAATGCTTCATAGATTATACGTTGGGGTGTGTGCTTTCCAAAATGGGGTCATTTTGTGGACAATTCCATTGTACTGGTGCTCCAGGACCTTCAAAATTGTAATAGGTGGTTGAGAAAGGATATGTGCAATTTATGCTTGTAGAACGCCTGAAAGTGCTACTTCAATGTTGGGCCTCTGTATATGCCCAGGCTGTGTAAAAGTCTCACACATGTGGTATCGCTACACTCAGGAGGAGTAGCAGAATGTATTTTGGGGTATAGTTGCAATTATTCATATGCTGTGTGAGAGAATTTTTTGTTAATATGACCAGTTTGTGTAAAAAAAAAAAAAAAAAATCCAAATTTTCCCAAGAATTGTGGGGAAAAAATACAACTTAAAAAAACTCACCATGCCTCTTAGTAAATACCTTGGACTGTCTACTTTCCAAAAAGGGGTAATTTTGGGGTATTTGTACTTTCCTGGCTTGTTAGTGTCTCAAGACATGAGATATCCCTTCAGTACATCAGGCGTGATCAGATGTGATCAATTTTCAGTGATTGGCACCATAGTTTGTAGACTCTATAACTTTCACAAAGACCAAATAATATACACTAATTTGGGTTATTTTTACCAAAGATATGTAGCAGTATACATTTTGGCACAAATTTATGAAGAAAAATTACTTATTTGCAAAATTTTACAATAGAAACTAAAAAAAGTGTGTTTTTTAAAAAAAAATACTGTTTTTTTGCTTATATCGCAAAAAATAAAAAATCCAGTGGCGATTAAATACCACCAAAAGAAAGCTCTATTTGTGAGAAGAAAATGATAACATTTTTGTTTGGATACAGTGTAGCATGACTGAGTAATTGTCATTCAAAGTGTGAGAGTGCTGAAAGCTGAAAATTGGTCTGGGCGGGAAGGTGCATAAGTGCCTGGTATTGAAGTGGTTAAGGGCAGTACACCGACTGCATCACACTGCAGAGCTCCGCATGTGCAGGGCGCTGCTGTCTCTGCGTGGTATTCCAAAAGTTCTTTGGTGTGGGCCTTTTTTCAGACGTGTGCAGCAGATCGGCCATTTGCAACATATGTCTAAAGCATATCTCGCGTGGCCAAAACATCAGCAGCTTGGGCACCACGTGCTTGACCAGACATATGTTGACCTGCCATGCAGTCCATTGGCAAGCACACCTGAAAGACCCACACCAAAGAACAAGGCGGACCTCTCCTTGCTCCTCATCAGCTGGGATCTCCAACCCCACTATACCTTCAGTCCTCTCTGAAACCTGCACTGAGAGGAATGAAGGTGTAGAATTAGATTTGTCACAACCAAGTACTTGCGGGCAATCTGCTATCGGTACACCGACGTCCGATTATACCAGGCAAATTTCTCTGCCCCAGCTGCTGCACCACCGAAAGAAGTTCGCTCCCAGCCATCCACATGCCCAGCGGTTGAATGCTATCTTGGCTAAATTGCTAGCACTTCAACTGCTGCCTTTTCAGTTGGTAGACTCTGCCCCCTTCCGTAAATTTGTGGAATCTGCGGTTCCTCAGTGGCAGGTTCTCAAACGCCACTTTTTCTCACGGAAGGCGATTCCGGCTCTCTACCGGCATGTGGAAGGCAATGTCTTGGCCTCGCTGGACAGAGCGGTCAGCGGTAAGGTGCATATTACCGCTGACTCATGGTCCAGCAGCCATGGACAGGGACGTTACCTATCTTTCACTGCGCATTGGGTGACTCTGTTGTCAGCTGGGAAGGATGCAGGACAAGGTGCAGTAGTGTTGGAGGTTGTTCCGCTACCACGCCTCCAAAATGTTACTACTGGTGATTCTGACTCACCTCTCTCCTCCACCCCCTCCTCTTCCTCCATGGCCTCTTCCTGTGCTGATTTGTCCTCGGAACCAGCTGTGCTCCGTAGGCGTTCAAGGGGCTACGCCAGTACGCAGGCAAAAAGATGCCATGCGGTGCTTGAGCTGGTGTGCTTGGGGACAGGAGCCACACTGGGGCAGAGATTCTGTCAGCTCTGCAGGGCCTCTCTGCCCTCCGACAGGGACAACTGACCCATGTGCCCTGTTTGACTCATGTCCTTAACTTGGTGGTGCAGCGGTTCTTGGGCAGGTACCCGGGCTTACAGGAGGTCCTGAAGCAGGCCAGGAAACTCTGTGGGCATTTCTGCCGGTCATATAATGCCAGTGCTTGGTTGGTTGAGCTGCAAAAGGATTACAACCTGCCCAAGAACCGCCTAATCTGTGACATGCCCACCAGGTGGAACTCTACGTTAGCAATGCTGCAGCGGCTGCACACGCAGCAGAGGGCCATCAATGAGTGTCTGTTGCAATATGGCACCAGGACAGGGTCAGGGGAGCTTGGATTTTTTTCCCCACGCCAGTGGGCCATGATCAGGGATGCATGCACTGTCCTGGCACCATTTGAGGAGGCCACGAGGATGGTGAACAGTGACAGTGCATGCATCAGTGACACTGTCCCTCTTGTCCACCTGTTGGAGCACACGCTGCGTGGGATAATGGACAGGGCACTTGAGGCAGAACAGAGGCAGGAAGAGGAGGACTTCCTTACCTCTCAAGGCCCCCTTTATCCAGACAGTGTTCCTGCTGGCCCGGCTATCACACAGGAAGAGGATGAGAAGGAGGAGGAGGAGGAGGATGATTGTGTCAGCATGGAGGTGGAGACTAGCACTCAGCATCAGCAGCAGTCTTCAAGGGATCAATTACAGTCCCAAGACACCCATGGACTTGTACGTGGCTGGGAGGAGGTGGCTGCAGATCATGTCGTCCTCAGTGACCCAGAGGACTCCGCACCGAATGCCTCAGAAAATCTACGCTGCATGGCCTCCCTGATCCTGCAAAGCCTGCGTAAGGATCCTCGTATTCGTGCAATCAAGGAAGGGGATCATTACTGGCTGGCAACCCTCCTTGATCCACGTTACAAGGGTAAGGTTGCGGACCTTATCTTGCCGTCGCAGAGGGAGCAGAGGATGAGGCATCTTCGGGAGGCCTTGCAGAAAGGTCTGTGCAACGCGTTCCCAGAGACTGGGAGGTTACAAATTCCTGGTCCTGGACAACGTGTTGCTGAGGCTTCGGTCAGTCAAAGAAGGAGCAGTGGAGAAGGTGGCCGTCTGACCGATGCGTTCAGACAATTTTTTCATCCGCAGCCCCAAGGTATGATCGGTTCCAGCAACCATCGCCAGCGTCTGGTTTACATGGTGCAGATATACCTAGGGGCAAGATCAGACTTGGACACCTTTCCCACCGAAAATCCTGTGGGTTACTGGGTCTTGAGGATGGATCACTGGCCAGAGCTTGCACAGTATGCAATTGAGCTACTGGCCTGTCCTGCATCCAGCGTTCTTTCGGAACTCACATTCAGTGCTGCTGGAGGCTTTGTAACCGATCACAGGGTGCGCCTGTCAACCTTACTCTTTCGATCGACTGACCTTCATAAAAATGAATCAGTCTTGGATCACCACCAGCTACCAAGCACCTGATGCTGATGTAACAGAATAATTTTCTTTGAAATGTCAGATCCCTTCAAGACTGCCTATGCTGATGCAGAGTGACTATTCTGTTATGCTGAGTGACTATCCTCTTCCTCCTCAATAATCATGCTGATAACTTGAAAGAACATTTTTGGTTCTGGGCACCGCCACCAGTGGCTAAGGCCCAATTTTTCAGCCCCTGTTTAATAGGGGCGTGTATTTACAATTTTTGATGCAATGCTTTGCAGCAGGGCTCATTGCTGCGCTCCAAGTACAGTATCTGTGAGGGGTTGCAGTGTTGTGGCACCAGCACCAGTGCTTAAGGCCCAATTTTCTGCCCCTGTTCAACAGGGGCATGTAATTACAATTGTTGATCTAATATTTCACAGCTGGGCCCATTCCTGCGCCCACCAAGAGTAAATGTGAGGACTTACAGTGTTGTGGCACCAGCACCACCCCCACCACCAAAGGCCAATTTTTCAGCCCCTGTTCAACAGGGGCATGCAATTACAATTCTTGATCTAATCATTCACAGCAGGGCCCATTCCTGCGCCCACCAAGAGTAACTGTGAGGGCTTACAGTGTTGTGGCAACACCACCACCACCAAAGGCCCAATTTTTCTGCCCCTGTTCAACAGGGGCATGTAATTACAATTCTTGATCTAATATTTCACAGCTGGGCCCATTCCTGTGCCCACCAAGAGTAACTGTGAGGACTTACATTCTTGTGGCACCGGCACCACCGCCACCACCAAAGGCCCAATTTTTCAGCCCCTGTTCAACAGGGGCATGCAATTACAATTCTTGATCTAATAATTCACAGCAGGGCCCATTCCTTCGCCCACCAAGAGTAACTGTGAGGGCTTACAGTGTTGTGGCAACACCACCACCACCAAAGGCCCAATTTTTCTGCCCCTGTTCAACAGGGGCATGTAATTACAATTCTTGATCTAATAATTCACAGCAGGGCCCATTCATGCGCCCACCAAGAGTAACTGTGAGGGCTTACAGTGTTGTGGCACTAGCTCCACCACCAAAGGCCCAATTTTTGGCATGTAATTACAATTCCTGATATAATAGTTGACAGCAGGGCGTTCCAGCGCCCACCAAGAGTAACTGTGAGGGCTTACAGTGTTGTGGCAATACCATCATCTAAGGGGCAAATTTCTGCAGAGTATATACGGCAGGCCCCTACTTTCAAAAATCCAACTTACAAACGACTCCTACTTGCAAACGGAAGGAGACAACAGGAAGTGAGAGGAAATCTACCCCTAGGAATGGAAATTCTCTCCTGTAAGAGTTAATATGGGAAAAAGGTGTGTCCTCTCTACTGATGCTTTATCACCAATCCTTGTTTCAATAAAAAAACCAAATTTTCCAAAAACATTTGTCATTGGGACGGAAAGTGAGGTGAAATGTTCTGAACAGGTGCACAGACAGCAAAACAAATGTTACAGGGGTGATAACCTTTCCCTATGTTCTCCAAAAAGCTTAAAAATAGATTTTTTGGCTAAAAAATGTACCTGTTCCAAATTACAAACAGATTCTACTTAAGAACAAACCTACAGTCCCTGTCTTGTTTGCATCGCCTGTGTACTGCTGTTCAGAGTATATAGGGCCTTTTTTTATTTTGGACGGGGGTTCCCCTTAATATCCATATGTAGCGGTCCTCCCCCAGCTTATCCCCTCTCTCTTTTGGCTGTTTTTTCTCGTCTAGGGGTATCTGGGAGAAGGGGGAAAGATGCACACCACCAGCTCGGCTCTCTGATGTAGGATGCAGAGATATGAGCTAAACCGTTTACCTTCGGGTCTGCGTTTTAGGCCGGAGCCTCAGCTTCTCCTGTGGAGGATGATTGCCACTGTCACTGACAGGGACACTTAGCTTCCAGTAACACGAGTTCCACACCATAAAAAGTCCAACTCTGTTTTATTGCTTTGATCAACAGGTAGACTGGTTGACTTTTAAAAGAACAGACAGGGTGTGGGAAAGAGTAGGTCCAGGCACAACACAATGAATAGAGTTTCTCCTGTTCCGTTTAGTGCAAACAGGCTTGGCGCACAGTCGCTGCCACCGACTGTGAATTTGGTCACTGCCACTGACCTGGGTGAACATTGAGGCCTCTGCCACAGGCCTTGGATGAGGCTGCCACTGACCTGAGGAAGATGGGTCCCTGCCACAGACCATGAGAACATGAATTGCCTCCTTTAGAACAAACGACCCCTGTCAGAGGAAGACATCCATCCGGACGGTCACCAGAGGCCTCCACCGTCACCAGCAAATGCTGCGCTGGCTCTTCGGGGAGGTCACGTCTCCGGTCCCTTACGCCCTGGATTCAGGCACCCAATACCGGGGGCACCTTAGGAATGCTTCACCCTCGCGGGACCCAGTCGAAAGTACTGGGCCCCAGGCCTCCTGGAAAAGTACCTCACCCCAGGCTGAAGGTGCCTGGGATGGAACGCGACTCCACGCGCCCAGGCCGAGGGCGCCTGGGCACAGACGAACCGCAGCAGCCCCTAGGCCGAAGGTGCCTGGGGAATGGACCTCGTGCGCAAGATGTCCGCCCCCTTTTATATCCTCTTCCAGCAGGCACAGCGGGTTCCCCGCCCCGCCGTACCACTGCTGGACAAAAAGGGCACGGCTCTTGAATGGCAATTCAACCCCGGTCCCAGGGACCCCACCTAGGGACCGCAGGGAACATGACACCATTCATACCTCCCACACTCCAAAGTGTCCATAAATCCCTAAAAATCAATGTATCTGGCCCATCTATAGCCCAGATACACCCCACTAAATTTGACACCCACTACACTCTCCCCCCAGCAATTTGACACTGGTCCCCAGTGTCTGGATCAAGTCATGCCCCAAAGGGAGCCAATATAACCTCCATCCAGAGACTGTTTCAAAAAATGCGCAAAAATGTAAATTTGAAAAAAATGGTGGTTGTGCCTGAACCTGACATGAAAGGGAAAAGGAAAAGGGAAACAACACATAACAGCATACATATCACAATAACACCATTGACATCTCTTTTCTTTCCTCCCCCTCCCACATCACTATCTAAGACCCGCCCCATTTTCAGCAGTCTTGACAGACGTTCTCCTGCAGACTTCCACTTCATACAGTAGCTCCTTAGATAAGTATGGGTACTCGTTGGAAATTTTTTGAAAGAACAAACGCTGTAGCATAGACAAGAGAGGCATGGTAGAGCGGTCTCCCTCGCCCGGCAGGATGATTGAATCCAGATGGCGAGGTGCCTTGACCACCTCCAAGTTGGGCATAGGTGCCCGCAGCAACAGTCTCTTGTCCCCGGTGAGAGGTGCAGGAGGCACCGGGGACTGAAGGGCAGGCCGGGGACGGGGTCCCTCCTCAGGCGCCGGTGCCTCCACCCGGGGTATACTATCCCCTGTGGACATAGGTGGATCCCTGGCTCTACGGGATGAGAAGAGAGGCATCTTGTCCCAGCCCTTCTCAGCAAAAAATTTGTCTATGATGACGACGTCTCCCACATCAGAGACCGACTCCAGGTCAGAGGAGTCACACTCCTCCGCGGGCAGGTAGTTGGTAGTGGACACCGAATCACTCCCACCCATGGGCTCAAGGGGCCATGAATCCCCGACACCTCCGTCCCAACACCAAGTCCCAGTCCCTGGCTTACCTCGACCCAAACTTGTGAAGGGATGTCCAGGACTCTTCCTACCGGATCCATCCGGGCCAGGCAAGCGCAGGGGTTGTCCTCCATCTCGCCCGCTGGAAGCTCTCACAAGACCGACCTTCCTTGTTGGCGCTGGGAGTAGGGAAACTGTGGTGACCGAAGCAGCATCTCCGAATTTTGCTTTCTCCTTCCTTTTGTTCGCGACCTCCACGGAGGTCTCTACAGTGCGCGTAGGGACGGCTGTCCAAGCGTTGATTTCCACTTTTTGAGTGGCGGCGCCTGATGTAGGGCTGAGGTGGAAGACCCGAGGTCTCTCTATGGATTGCTCCACCTCAAACGTGAACTCCCCGCAGGCCTCACAGCGCCCCAATGGCTTTAACTGTACCACCAGTCCCGAACATCCGGGACAAATCATACCCAGGGCCTCAAGATCCTTGCAGGTGTACAAGACGAATCGTCCCCAGTGCTTGAGCCGAATCCCCGTGTCTGTAATCGGAGCAGCAGTTGAAGTCATCCTCGTAGTATTTGAGACTGGAACCCACGAGGCATTGCTGAACATAGTGACTGATTGCTGCTCCATCGCGCACTGCATAACTGGCGCCAAAGTCCCCACGTGAACCTCTTCACATGGCCGGACTCCTCCCCTCTGGCACACCAGTTCGCGGGCTTTCTCCATGTCACGCCCACGAACTGTGCAGGGAGGGTGTGCCTGCTGGCGCAGTGGCCAATATGGCAGACCTACTCGGAACTCTTCTGGGCAGCAAAGTTCAAACTCCGATAGCTTCGGCTCCATTGCATAAACACAAATCCCGGACTTATAGCCCCCACGTGTAGCGGTCCTCCTCAGCTTCTCCCCTCTCTCTTTTGGCTGGTTTTACTCGTCTAGGGGTATCTGGGAGAAGGGGGAAAGATGCACACCACCAGCTCGGCTCTCTGATGTAGGATGCAGAGATATGAGCTAAACCGTTTACCTTCGGGTCTGCGTTTTAGGCCGGAGCCTCAGCTTTAGGGATGAGCTCGGTGTTCGAGTCGAACATAGGTTCAAATCGAACATCGGCTGTTCGCGCGTTCGGCGAACAACGAACGATTTGGCCCGTTCGCGCCAAATTCGAGTGACGCGAACGGCCCACAATACACTGCGCCATTGCAGTGTAATCTCGGTGCTGTGATTGGCCAAGCATGCACTGTGACCCTGCATGCTTGGCCAATCACAGCGCCGGCAGCGAGGAGAGCAATGATTGGCCACAGGCAGGATGCCTGTGGCCATTTATAGCAGAGGGGGTTTAGTACACGCCCCACACTATAAAAGGCCGCCAGCGCGGCGGCCTCGTGTAGTGTGTTCCGGAGCAGGGAAAGTGAAGGATAGGCAGGGACAGTGTCAAATCCATTCTTTGCTAAACCTTGTGTGTAGGGAGAGAGAAGGATAGGCAGGGAGAGTGTCAGTGTCATATACTTTGATAAACCTTGTGTGCAGGGAGAGAGAAGGATAGGCAGGGGACAGTGTCAGTGTCATATTCTTTGCTAAACCTTGTGTGCAGGGAGAGAGAAGGATAGGCAGGGAGAGTGTCAATGTCATATACTTTGATAAACCTTGTGTGCAGGGAGAGAGAAGGATAGGCAGGGGACAGTGTCAGTGTCATTGTTGCTATGCCTCCTGCACATTATACACCTGAAGTTAGCCCGTATTGCTGCTTTTTCCTGGTGTGTTACACAAACAGGATTTTGCGGCACTTACAGCGGGCGGAGTGTGCCTCCTGACCATATTACACCTGAACTTAGCCTGTATTGCTGCTTTTTCCTGGTGTGTTACACCAACAGGATTTTGCGGCACTTACAGCGGGCGGAGTGTGCCTCCTGACCATATTACACCTGAACTTAGCCTGTATTGCTGCTTTTTCCTGGTGTGTTACACCAACAGGATTTTGCGGCACTTACAGCGGGCGGAGTGTGCCTCCTGACCATATTACACCTGAACTTAGCCTGTATTGCTGCTTTTTCCTGGTGTGTTACACCAACAGGATTTTGCGGCACTTA